>JAFIDM010107180.1:0-13692 GCA_023159025.1 Thereuonema tuberculata | reverse complement strand
AACACACCCACCAGCGAGGCATTACATGAATATTGGTCGTCTCTGTGGTCCAACCCCTTCCCCCACAATGACAAAGCACCATGGATCACAGATGAAGAACAACTCGCTGAACACTTACCCTTCATGCCCTTCCATGATATTACTCTCGCAGATATACAGACAGCACTAAAACATGCACACAACTGGAAGGCTCCTGGTGCAGACGGCGTTCAGAACTTCTGGATCAAGAGGTTCACGTCCCTGCATGGGAAGCTAGCTGTTGCACTCACTGACATAATCCAACACCCAGAACATATGCCTCTTTTCCTCACACAGGGTGTCACTTACCTACAGAGCAAGAACACTGAAACAGCACACCCTGCAAATTACCGTCCAATCACTTGCCTCCCCACACTTTACAAACTCCTCACCTCCTGCCTTACAGACAAAATTTACACACACATCGAGACACATAACATTCTTTCCGAACAGCAGAAGGGCTGTCGCAGGAATTCCCAGGGTTGTAAGGAGCAACTCCTTATTGACTCTGTAATCCTGCGCCAGGCGCGCGCGAAGAATAGGAACTTACACATCGCGTACATCGACTACAAGAAGGCATTTGACTCAGTCCCCCATTCCTGACTTTTGCACACTCTTCAACTCTACAAAGTACACCCCAAGATCACGGCATTCTTGGATGCCACGATGAAGAGTTGGAACACAACACTACACCTACGCACCTCCAACACCTCCATCACTACAGTCCCCATTCCCATAAGGAGAGGTATTTTCCAGGGAGATTCCTTGAGTCCTCTTTGGTTCTGCCTCGCCTTGAATCCATTAAGCCACATGCTAGACAACACAAAACACGGTTATAAGCTTACCTCAGGTACTCTGACACCATACAAAATCACACACTTACTCTACATGGATGATATTAAACTCTACGCCACAAACAGTGCACAACTTACTAATTTACTACAAGTCACAACACAGTTCACCAAAGACATTGGGATGGAATTTGGAATCGACAAATGCCGCAAGCTACATATAACACGCGGGAAGACTATGAATTTGGAGGGTTTTGAACTGGACCATGGGTTGGCCATCCAATCCATAGAAAAGGGAGAGACCTACAGGTATCTGGGCTTCCAGCAAGCGCGCGTCATTGACAACGCAAACATCAGAAACGCACTCAAGAAAACATACTGTGCTCGCGTTCACAACATCCTCAAAACACAACTCAATGCCAGAAATAAAATTAAAGCCATTAACACTTTTGCCGTCCCCACACTAACATATTCGTTCGGCATAATTTCATGGACAAACACTGAACTCGAAGCACTACAACGCACAACACGCACTACATTCACGAAACACAACATGCACCACCCCAAGTCCGCTACGGAAAGGATGACTCTTCCCCGCAAGGAGGGAGGCCGAGGACTCATCAATCTCATCACCCTACACGAAAAACAAGTACACACACTTAGGGAACACTTCCACCAAAGAGCACAACACTCCTCACTCCACTCAGCCATTGTCAAGGCTGACACACACTTCACACCCCTGGACCTCGCAAACCCTTCTCTAACACTCACCACTCCCGACACCCACACACAGCAGCTGCGTGAATCATGGGCTCGTAAGGAACTCCATGGCAGACATCGCCACGAACTCAGCCAACCTCATGTCGACATGGAAGCGTCGAACAGATGGCTGATGAGTGGTGAGCTGTTTGGGGAGACCGAAGGGTTCATGATCGCGATACAGGACCAAGTCATTCCCACACTCAACTACAAGAAACACATTCTACACGACGCAAACACACACGACGGCAGATGCAGGAAATGCCACACTACACATGAGACGATCGACCACGTAATATCTGGCTGTCCCCTTCTGTCCCAAACAGACTACCTCCACCGACACAATCAGATAGCATCGATCGTTCATCAACAGCTAGCACACAAACACTCACTTATTAAGAACACGGTCCCATACTACAAGTACACACCACAAAGCGTACTAGAGTCACCCTCACATAAGCTGTACTGGGACCGTCCCATTCACACAGACAAAACTATACATCACAACAGACCTGACATTACACTTGTTGATAAGGTCAACAAACAGACCTATCTCATTGATATTGCAGTTCCCATCAGCAAGAACATGCAGAAAACTCACGCTGACAAGATAAGTAAATACACAGACCTAGCACACGAGCTCCAGAAGCAGTGGAGACAGGACCGAGTACGTGTTGTACCCATCATCCTGTCCGCTACTGGTCTGGTGCCTCACACATTGCATCACAGCCTCAGCACACTAGGACTTCATAAAAACACTTATGCACAACTCCAGAAGGCTGTGGTACTCAACACAACACGCATAGTTCGGAAATTTATGGACACAAGCACACATCCCTAACTATTCTTCCAAATTTTTTTTTTTTTTTTTTTTTTTTTTAATACACTTGGCAATATGTGCTTTGGTCCTTGACCCGCCATATTGTCTTAGCTGGGGAATCCCATGGTTTGAAACTTTTTCGAGATAATAATATAATCCTTATATATTATTTTTCAAAGGTGTGTTTGTATTGGTACGCCATATCTCCCTTAAAACTTCATCAAAATCAATGATTGAGACATCATTTTGAAGATTACGTTCCCTGCTAATGACGAAAAATAAACAAATTGTTTAAAATTAATGTTTTCGTTAAAAAACTTTATTTAAAAACCTTTTTATAAAAATGTAGACACGCTTTAACAGAAGCGGCTTATATTTCGAAAGCGAAACAACATTTCAAATAAAGCTGTAGCGTCTTTAACTTCAAATATATTCTTTTTTGAATAAAAATGGACTTTACAATGATTTTTCATCGTTTATTTAATAAGAACTGATAAAAAAACAAACAAAGATTAATATTTTAATAAAAAGAAATGATTTTATTAAAATAAAAAACAAAGAATTGTCAACTTCTCATATATTATTTCTCAAAGGTGTTTTTTTAATTTCCCTTAAAACTTCACCAAAATCAGTTATTGAGATATCATTTTGAAGATTACGTTCACCGCTAATGACGAAAAATAAACAAATTGTTTAAAATTATGTTTTTGTTAAAAAAACTTTATCTTAATAATAAAAGAAGTTTAACGTGCCCGAATAATCCCAGTCTCTTCCCGATGACAACTCGAAGTGCGAATCCTAACTTTAGCTTTGTGCCTTGCGATTGATATCTTTCTTAAAACTTTATCTTAAAAATCTTTTTATAAAAATGTAGAAGGCGCTATCTATTGACAATCTGTTTATTTTTATTGTTTATTTCCACATTACCATTCGGTGACTGATCAAGATACCATGCGATTTATTCGCACGGGTCAACCTTTTTATAAAAACGGAGAAGGCGCCATCTATTGACAATGGGTTTAACTAACATGCACGACAGCTGTTGGATTTGTTTATTATTTCTCAAAGGTGGTTTTTTTGTTGCGAATTATTCGCACGGGTCAACTAGTAAACTATAATTTTTAACACTTATAATATTACACTGCGAAGTTTGCAATGAAAGTGGGATTTATTAGATCATTAGCTGTAATGCTGAATGAGAGAAAATAATACTAAATTTGAATATAAAGTTAAGTTATATATACTTAAATTATATAAACGTAATGAACTAATATAAAAACAGTGATAATTTTGAATTCTTACACTTAATATTATAGACTCGATCAAGAATTTTCGATTATGACTTAACTATTAATCGAATTGTAATGCAGTGCAGTTCTTCTAAGTTCCTCAATATTTCTACTAAGTTTGTGAATCACGTGACTAATAATCACCCACTTCTATTAACTATTTATAAATAGATTAAACAAAGTTACAATTTTGTTTAGAAAAGGAGTTAAAAAGGAGCTTTATATTGTATCTTAGAGGCTTTAGTCCACCATTCTCGTCCAATATCGAAGCACTAGTGGACTTTTACCAATACCACAAAAAGTAGCACTCAAAAAGTCTTGTGGCCGCTTTGCTTATTTAATATTATCGACATAGGAAGCCAACAATGCTTTAGGCTGAGGCAGATGATTCTTAATAATTATGATGATTCAGAGAGCATTTGTTTATTAATATGCATTGATTGTTTTTCTTTTTTTTTATACATGTAATAAACAATTTGAACAACGTAATTTTGAGATTCTATGTAATGTGTTTTAATTTGTAATTATTATTATTATTATTCGTTAAGCTTGCAATTGTGGTATCTTAAATTTTGATAGAATGATTCCATTTAAAATTTTGAAAAATATTAAATTTGTAAGTGACTCAATTATGATTTAAATATTCGATATAAAACATTTAGGAAACCATAATGATCAAACAGTTAATAATTGGAAGTAATTGAGTTTTTTTTATTGTATTAAGCTGTAATTACTCTTAAATGTTAGAAAAAAGTTTTGTTATTTCTTGAGTAGGTTTTTATACTACAGTGTTACCTCCGAATAACGGACAGTCACGGGACCGGAAGTTTCGTCCGTTATTGGGGAGGACTATCTATTTTTCATTTTTTAGCTTATAGCATGTCATTTAATGAAAAATTACATACAATCTTAAATTTCTACAATTATCATTGCCCTATGAGAGAATATGAACAATTGCAAACTGTTTACTATTTTCCTTTATAAATGAATGCTAATCCATTTGTCTTACTTAAAATAATGACATAATTACAATATTAATTCTATCATTATTTTAAGTAAGACAAACGGATTAGAAAATTAATTTTATTAACTAAAGTAATCAGTTAACAGAGTTTGACATTTCTTTTTTTGCATTGAAAACATGCTTCTCAATGTGAATATTTAAATCGTTTAACTTTGCAAGGCCTTCAGAGTACCCTTTGCTTCCAACGCCTTTTCTTGCAATATTGGCCCACTAATGGGAATGTTTTTGCTCGTGCAGCGCAAAACCAATCGAAGACAATAGATTCGATCGCAATTGTCTCTGTTTCCGAACTTTGATGTGTTTGGAGTTTTCGTTGGAGTTAGAGATGCATAATTCCAAATTTCCTCTGGACGCTACGTATTACTGTAGCCTGATTCTATTGCTTTTGAAAAACAACACCAGATCGTTCATTTTCTGTAGAATGTTGTCCGTTATTGCGAGTGTCCGCTAATCGGAGGTCAATCCATGGAAACATCTATATTAAGGTACTGGGGATTGCAAAATTGTCCGCTATTGGGGGGTGTCCGCTTTTCGGGAGTGTCCGTTAGTGGAGGTTTCACTGTACATTCTTTAATTATTTTTTTGCAAAGTAGATCAGTACCCACACACTTGATGTTGAAAATCTAACGGAATTGGATTGTGCATCACAAAAGATATAATTAAAAACTTTTCTTAACTTCTAATTCACTGAAAGAAGTTGTAGATCGATCTTTAATATTAGACCAAAGAATGCAACTGATTATCAATTGATGTGCTTATTGATTGATACATTATTCGCAAACATGGTCTCTTTCTCTAATTCACAAACCTAAATCTTTTGGAGAAAATGGCGAATGCCAGAAGATTACTACACTCCAATGCTTCCACAAAAATCTTAATAATTTAATGTGTGACAAAACATTTATTTTTTAACTAAAGAATTTATGTATTTGTATATATAGAAAATATATAGAAATACATGAATTAATATGTCTTTGTATTTGCACATATTGTATTTGTATGTATTAAATTAATATGTAATTGTACATAAAGAAAATTATGAAAAATTGCATAAAACTACCTTCAGAACTTATGTATAGCTTCTATTATAAATAAAAATGGTATCGTGTTTAGGCTTAGGTTCCATGCCAAAGCACTTCCATTTTATAGATGTAAATATAAAAATATTCCAAAATCCGAAAAAAGAAATTTTTTCAATAAAATTATTTAAAAAATAGATTTAAAAAACCTGATAGAACAGAAAGATGATAGAAATGATGAGTGAATGGCCACGTGGTGGCCATGTGCATTAAAACGGACCGAAACTGCCCTGTGAAGTGTTTTAAATCTATTTTTTAAATAATTTTATTGAAATGTGTGTCCTTTAGAAATGTTCTTTAGACAAAAATTTTCTGAAATTTAAATGGATTTAAAATTTTACTTAGATCTAATCATTTATTTTCTTCATACTGAAAGAGATTAAGCAACTAATACAACTCAAAAGATGAAGATTAAACAACTATACTGAAAAGATGGAGATTATCATAACTAATAATCACATTTGTTGAAAGGCTTTGTGAACCCTATACTAATGTTGTAACGATGACAGATGTGAAATCTAAAAATGCAGATTTAATTTAAGTACTGATTGAGAATTCTTTATTCGAAATTCCCAAAATCAAAAACATTCCAAATCCAATAACCACTCAAATTTTTTTGAGTGCTTACGTAATGCACTACATTTGGGGTCCAGTAAATTTGTGCCATTTTGTTGTCAACAGCCAGCATAGCAAGACCTTCATTTGTGTGTGCGTGCATTACTTAGCAAGTAGTTTGTGCTGTTTGAAGATATTGTTGAAAATATCAAATAGACTCAGAGATGCCCTTACGGTAACAGTGAAATGAAAAAGAGAAAGCATTTAAGTTTTTGTACAGCACAGAAAATCAAGTTGTTGGAAAAAAACAAAGCAAATCCATGATGTAGTTTAGTGCGCACTGTTTAGTGCGAATTTATCTTCTTTTTATAAGCAGTGATCATCATTGTTGTCTGTAACATGACTAGCGTTATTACCTGTATTTGTACGTAAAGAAAATTATTAAAAATTTATATAAAACTATCTTCAGGATTAATTTCTATTATGTAATGTAAATGGTAACTTGTTTAGGCTTAGGTCCCATCCTAAAGCTCTCATTTTATAGATGTAAATATATAATATTGAATATCCGAAAAAAATACAAAAAAACCCTTTCGGTCCCAAGCATTCCGGTTAATGGATTCTCAGCGTGCATTAATTTACAAATTGGCAGTTAGTAGAATTTTGGAAGAATGTACAAAGTTAGCTTCTATCTGATTATCAGAAAATCGTGATGTTCAAAAGAAAGCTTAATCTTTCATTATACAGTGCAACTTGGATAATTCGAACGTCTTTAATTCGAAATCGTGGTTAATTCGAAGATTTCTCTTAGTCCCTTGCATTTCTTATCAAATCAATGTTAAAAAATCGTGGATAATTCGAAGTTCAACTTCCTTAATTCGAAGTTTTTATAAAAAATTTCGAATCATAACGACTTTTCGGCGTTTCATCATTAAGAAATTCGACACGTGACAACTGAAATCCCCTTCCCACCACTGTTCGACACGTGACGCTTCAGACGCCATTCGAGATTCCTGCTGTCAGTGTCACCATGTCTTTCAGGAAACCACGCATGTACAATAATTTAACGTTCGCTGAAAAGGTCGCCGTCATTGGCGAGGTGGAAAAGGGTGTGAAGAAGAAATGCCAAATCGCCAACGAGTACGAGATAGCGCCGAATTTCGTCGGTACATTGAAGGACAAACCAACGTAAGTGAAGCTGTTTTCTGTTCACTAAACATGCTTGGTGATTTTGCTAACCTTGAGCGACTGAATTCTACAAAACAATCAGACATTGCACAATTTTTTGAAAAATTATAATTTTCTGTATTGAATGTAATATGTACTGTACTTAATATAAATCTTATTTTGTTTACATAAATGTAGTGTTTAAGTCTTTCATCCCATGATCTTTCTGAATAAATATTTACTTATTGACAGAATAATCTTTTCAAGCATTCAGTGGACCTGAAATTAAAGTTAAAAGATGTCACTTGTTTAATTCGAAAACTTGGATAAGTCGAAGTTTTGTAGTGGTCCCTTCAGCTTCGAATTATCCAACTTGCACAGTATTAGTAAATCTGTCTAAAATATTATTTTTATATTATTTCAATTTTCTAAGAAAACTCAATTTTTTTAATCACAAATCATATGGTTGAATTAATTATCTACTTTATTTAGTAAAAATGGAAGAATTTAATGTTTATTTGTTTCTTTATGTAAAGAATAAATATATATTGAGGAATACGAATGTAACTTTCTCATTAAATTCTGATGTTTTATTCCTTTTTTCTGATAGTTGTCTTATTTATTTATTTTCTTATTTTATGCTTTAAGCAACAGAGAATAAAATCAATATAAAATCCTTTATGTTAAGGTATATCATTATATATCGAGCACGATGCAGTTATAAGCAGTTAAAATTCGTATTTTTCGTTTTAAAGGCCGAAAAATTATGAGTAACATTAAACAGGAAAGGGAATAAATTTGAACAGGATATTCATTGCAATGTAATGGTTAAATGTTTAACTGACCGTCAGCTACGCCCTTGTTATTACTGCTCTAGATCAGTGGTCAACAAACATTTTTTGTAAAGTACCAAATAGTAAATATTTTAGGTTCTGCAGGTCAAGAGGAAATTCGAGGATATTTATGTTGGTAGGCCCACTTAAATAGCAAGAAAAAAAACGAATTTTCATCAATTTATTGCACAAAATGTAACTTAATAATAAGTAGACTACAATTGTTTGAAATATAGCTCCACTAATAACAAGAATGGAATTGCTTCTTTTGAGATAACATTTCACCAAATTCGGGTTAAAAGTTAGTACTCTCTATCATCAAAATTGTTTGGAGACGGTGACTTGTACTGAGATTTTACATATTTATCATCTTTGAAAATGTCTTTCAACACAGATAGGTGCTGCCAAGTAAAGATATAAATCCCCAAGCATATGATCTTAATTGACTATATTCATCTCTTGAAAAACATTTCTGATTTTTGTTAGTCATCTGCTGAAATTTGCCTTTTTAGCATGTCATCACACTGCAGATTAATCACTTCTAATTGAAGGTTAGGTGGACGCTCCTTAATTGTACAGTGAAATGGATTTTGAAACATGGAAATGTCTTTTCCACTTGCATAAAGATCCGAAAACCGCTGCTTGAACTGCTTTATAATCTCACGAACTATATCCGCTGCAAATTTTGTGTGTGAATGGAGATTTCACTTCTTTTAATTTTTAACAGCATGGGAAATGCACAAAGCAGCTTGACATGATTTGTGACTCAGTCTTCGCCAGTTGTCGTCGAAACGACTTTACCACAATTTCGCATACGAGCACTGTTTTGCCTTGTAATTGTATGTTGAATTCTTTAAGAATTTTTATGATATCTGCAGCAAAAGCTAATTTCCAAAGTCATTAAGTGCTCGATAATAGCTGAGAACGGATTTTCTCGTTGAGAAACATTCAATGTCTTCCACTGAGTTCAAAATATCTTAATAGAACTTTACCCCTGATGAGCTATCGAACTGCTGTATGGTAAGCAAGTCTCAATATATAGCTTCTATTTCTGACAAAAAGAGCACGGTACTGACGATGGTTAAGTCCACGAGTGGGAATGAAATTCACCGTTGACTCAACTGGTTGAAGAACACTTGATAAATTCAAATAGTTCTTACAAAGTATCTGTTGGTGATTTATATAATGAGTAACCACACGATTTGAACATCTTGCATTTTCACAAGCCATGTAAAAGTTTCAACTGAGCCTTTCTCTGTCCCACACATATTTTTACCAGCATTAGTTGTGACACATTTTAGTTGATTCCACTTCAGATTGTACTTTGTTAACGTTTGCTCAACTTCCTTGAAAATATCCTATAGGTATTCCACGGAGACTAATCATATTGAGCCTTCGCTTGGTTAATCAATTATAGATAACGCGTTACTCTTAAGTGGCAGTCACATCCTAAACTTTGAAAAACACTGCTTTAACTTTTTTGGGTCAAATATCTTACTTAGAGTATCCCGTAAAAGATTGACTATTTCGTGATTGATTGATTCTGAGATAACTGATAACTGCTTTTCTGGACGAATCTATGTTTGGAAATCAACATTAATGCAGAATTTGGAGGTACTCAGAGATGGTGGCGCAAATTGAGACGACTGTGAAATTTTTACAGTCCGATTGTATGCTAATAATTTTTAAAAGGTAGCATTCGCAAATACACAGACAAACAAGATAATAAAGAAACAAATAAAACAGAAAATACTTCGCATTATAATAACAATAATATTTCAAAATTTATAATAAACAAGTGAATATAATTTTGTGCTAAAGCAGAAATTTAATGGCCACCCATAATAATAAAAAAAATTAAAAATAATAAATAAAAAAAAGGAAGTACAATAACGTAAGGAAAAATAAAAATAAAAATATGAATATCTAACCAAGTTCAGGATTTTTAGTTATTGAAAACTATATTCTGGCTGAAAATGCTAACAGTGGTATTTTTTTTTTAGAACATTTATGCCCAAGTGCACCAAACTTCAATTAACTTTGATGGCTGCAGTGTGGACGTAACTAAAATTAGTGGGGGATGCTGCTGTAGAAAAATTTTAGACTTTGTTTTAAAATTGTGGGAAAGGATACAAACATGTATAAAAAGAAATTTATCAAGTTTATAAATACATTTTCTTTTTATACTTGTTTGTTTTCTTTAACACAATTTTAAAGCAAAAGCTAAAATTTTTCTGCACCAGCACCCCCACTAATTTTAGCTACGTCCAGAATGCAGCCGTCAAAGCTAATTGAAGTTTGGTGCACTTGGGCATAAGAAGCGCAATTTTGATTGTTTATAGTGGACACACTTCACAGAATGTCTATAGATCCTTCTGAAAATAATCACTGTAGACAAAAATAATTCAAGTCCATTTGTAACAAATTTTAAGGGGAATAAAATTTACTATCAAAACATTCAAAATTAAACATTTGTCTGTTTAGAATAGATAGCAAGAATTTAATCCTTCAATTAAGTAAATACGAGGTACTTTCCTTTTCTTGGTAATTATTTAGAAAATGAGATTCATCACTGAACGGGCTTGACCTATCAATAATAAATTAACCCTTTGTAAAAAGTTCTTTTTTAATCATCTAACTCTTACTTTTAATGATAAAAGAGTAAGTTTAAAAGATAATCTTTTTAATTACTTATGTTATATATGTTATGTTATGTAGTGAATGTGGGTGGCAGAGAAGCCAAGCACTGCGACCGGGGTCTATTGTACTATCCCACGGAAATATGGACAGATGGAGAGAAAGACTGGGAGAAGTGCAGGGAAAAGGGAGAACCCCGAGAAAACCTGCCCAGCGCGGATCGTTCACCATCACGAAACCCACATGAGAACCGAACCCGGTACTCAAAGGTGAGAGGCCGATGTCATAGCGACAACGCCAACCGCGAGGCCTTTTAATTACTTAAGTCGATATATATAGTAATAATTCCGAGCATTTTTACCAACTAAATTCTTAACTAAAACTTTTATTTTTTTAATTTTCGTTATCAACTTATAGAATTAAATTAAACTGAACTTTATAAAATTCAATGCTAATCTGAAGCGGAAGTAATTGTGATCAGACCGCATACTGGGTTTAGCAGAGTTATTTTAAAATTCAATACGCCCAACGCTTGTGAAAATTTTAAAACACAATCTTTAATTTTGAAACACATTCAAAATTTGTCTTTACAATATTCTTTGAGTTTTACTTCACTCCTAACAATCTTGAACAACAATGTATTCTTACATAGAAAAAAAAACTTTAACTTAATTTTACTAATCTTAATATCAAAACATATTATGTAATTGTCTAGGCCCATAAATTTTTACTAGAAATACTCTCTATATTCTAATAAATGTTTCTTTGCTAAACTAAACACTTTACAATATAATAATCTATTTCAAACTCACATACATTAATACCAAAAATATATTCTTCAATTATTCTAATCAAGAGTTCTAAATCTTATGTCTGGTTTTTCACCAATGTGAGTTTTACTAAGATGTTATTTACAAATAACCAATATCTCATTTTCTCTTAACATATGCATTACTCTTAGTCATATTCATTAATTGCTTAACCTTCTTAATCTTATTTATAATGAGATTTTATCACCTCTGTGAATATCTACGTATTGTGTATCTTTAACAATACAATTTTATTAACAATTCCTTATTCGTTATTTTCTTCAAAACGAAACAATAATCAACCCTCGTGATTATTTTAAACTTCTAATTAGCTTATAGTTCCAATAGTTGACTTCTTCCAAATTTCTTATTTCCAAAATATATATAAAGATAGTACTTACAGGAAGTTGATTTCTTACGTTTTCTTCCGTTAACAATTCGATGACTTCAAATCACTAAAGCACACACACACATTTAACTTCAACTATTTGAAGTTTTTACTTGATTGAAATATTTCACTTGTATGATTACTTTCGAAATATATTCACTATTATTTTTCTTCGTAGCACAAGCACTTTAGTTAGAGTTGTCTTCTTTTAACTTTTCTTCTTTCCGTCTTCTAGTCGTTTGGCTCTTTCACTATCGTTAACTCCTAAGGAATGGCGTCCGGTTTTTTTTTTCTCATCGGTCAATTGTATAGGTTTGACTTTCCTCTTCTTCCTTCGTCAGTTATTCGGATAGGAAATCTTCTCTTCTGGAATTCTCTGTAGAAGTCGTCTCGAGTTTTAGTAATGTCCACTATTTTACTTTTCGTTATTCGTACCTCGAATAATTTCTTCTGTTTAATTATAATTGGCAATATAACTTAATGTTCAAAGAAATAATTTCCATTGCTTAATTGCGGCTTGCAATTCGTAACTTATCCCCTTCTATTCTTAATGGTTCAGTCCGGCTTAATTACTGGATTTTATTTTCTTCTAATGATATCCATTATCGCTCGAAAATCTTCATTCCGATTAATTTAATCTTCTTACGAAATATTTATTTCGCCAGTCCACAGCTACTCGTAATTCTTAGAAGTAGTTAACTTGAATATTCATAGTATCTCCCTTTCGAAGTTCACCTTCGTTGTAATGGAATGTTCTGACTGTTAATACGTTAATGTTGAACGCATTAATTTTAATTTCCTGAATCACCTCGATTCAGCTGGGAAAGAATATTCTTACTATTCTCACTTCGGCTTTTAGTACAATATAATTTCTAGAGTTACAGACTTACTCCAAATTCCATCTGTGGTTGCCGGTTCCATTCTTCTAGGGTTTTCTTAGCTCCATCGGCTAACCTATTCATATCTGCCGCTCTCAGCGACTCCACGAGTTCTGTGTTCTCGTTCCAATCACAGTCAATTCACTCCCACGTCTCTCACCTTACTGTCAAGTGTTCTCTTTCATCACGTCACACTTTCATTTGCATAATTAGTGACGAATTATAATTTAAATTATTTGCATCAAATAATAAAATATTAATTAAATTTCTTTTCAAGCACCACAATAAAATTAATAATTAAATTTCCACTCCAACTAATTTAAATTTTATTAAGGGGGAAAAATAAAATTTAATATTCCTATCATAATCACTTGCTGGTATGTTGTGCTAAAGCTAATTTTTTAGAACTAGAAAATGTCGTAATTATGTCTGCTACAACCGCCACAATCTAGGTCATTGATTTTTGTTTTTTTTATTCTAAGAAGGATCGTTCATAATTGCTATTAAAAATAAAAATAATGGTAGAACTATTATTAAAAGTTAAGATCAATGGAAAATGAAATATTACAGGAAACAATAATAATAAAGGATTTTTTTAAATGATATATATATGTATATATATCATTTTCTCTTCGATTCTGTCTT
>JAFIDM010107163.1:0-11605 GCA_023159025.1 Thereuonema tuberculata | reverse complement strand
ATTCATTGTTTAAGACAATTTCTAAATAATAGAAATAGGATAGAAATCCATTGTTTAAGACAATTTCTAAATAATAGAAATAGGATAGAAATTCATTGTTTAGATTCCAATGATTTTCTGTGGGAATTTTTGTCGTCTTCTCGGACTAATTTCTCTAAACAAAAGACCATTTTGAAAAGAAAAAACATTCAATAGAAGAAAAAAAAAGATAAAATGTAAATCTCTTGATCAACCAAGTTTCAAGCAAAAGCATCCAGCGGTTCACAAATTAGGAGTGGAAAAGGGAAGGACACATACACGCACACACGGTGATTTGTTAAGCCTATTGGAGAATAAAATAAAATAAAACGTTCCCAAATAATAACGACTACACAATTAACTTACGACAAAAATCAAGGAAAGTTCCTGAAAGAACTTAATGTCTAGCTTTTTTTTGAAAATGCTATTCTTACATTTTTATTAGACATAAATAACTTTGTTAAAGTCGTGAAAAAGGGCAGGAATGAAAAGCTTTGATGACAATATAAAATTCCCATTTTTTAGAATTTAGAAAATGTAAATTATTTACTTAAATTAATTAATTGCAATCATATTAAAACACGCAAAATTAATTAAACCCATTCTTATTACAGTGTAATCAAGGGAAAACTATCTTCTTGCGCTAATTATTAGACAAGGAACCACTTGGAAAAGATTTCAAATAGAAAAGTCAGATCTTCTCTAGTCTTGAAATATGTAGACCAAGTTTCAAGACGATTCATCAAAAGTTAGTAAAGAGAGGGAAATACACGTACATATTCATGCGCCTAACTGTCCTTTGTTAAAAATAAAAATAAATAAATAAAACGAAATTAAAAAAACTTATGAATATCGAACCATTAGAGTTTGATGTTAATCTGTATATTATGTATTTAAATTACTTTATAAACTTACAAACATTATTTTAAATTAATTTGTTAAATACATAAATATAAAAGAGTTATTTACATTTTTTAGTGATTTATAAACAAAGTTACTTCTTGAAATCAGCAAAAATAACGGAGATTAAAAACATTTTGTGTTGGTCTTGAAACAATTTTTATGTTTTTGTTTGTGAACCTCGAGCAAGATCGAAAGATCACAGTTACAGTCAATAGAAGAAACTGAATACATTTTCAAACAAATATATTTATAAATATGCCGATTTATATTGATTAAATATTTATCGTTTTGATGATAAATACTGTTGGCGAAACAAAAAAGTTATTTTTTAAGTTAATCTTTTTTTCCCCATAAACATGTTTTTCTTTTTTTAAGGTCAAATAATATTTTGTTCTTGATGCTTTTTATTTAAAGTAAAATAATGTAAGGATATTTCTTATTGAACTTTTCAAGGTCTAATAAGAACATATATATATAAAAAAAAAACCAGCTCAATCATTTTGCGTCAGTCTGCGACATTTTTGTAAACACTCTACGGCTATAACAAGCAGAATAGAATGGATTACTTTCGACAACAGACATTTTTATAGTTGACTTGTAAAAAAATAATAATCATCATATCTTACAATAAAAATGGATAGTCTTATTACTCTTTCAAAAGTATATATTTTGCTATTTTTTTTTAATGTAGGAGAAGCCCGGGCAAAGCGGTTAACTTAACTTTAAGGTCTAAATAATCGTAAGACGTTGACAAGAAGACTCAAATGTTTTATTACAGTAATGATGGATGTCTTTATTGAACTTGTTATTTTGTCACATATACACTCCTAATAACTTAAAATACTAAATTATGAAAATCTGTAATTTATTCGCTTTGCCCGGGGGCAAAGTGAAAATGGAATGTGGACAAAGTGAACAGTCATTTAAAGCAATCCTCAAAAAGGTAGAAACCGCGATCACTGTAATTTGTGCATGATTCGTGGCTCCACAAAGTACACTGCAAACACTGTATGCAATCTTTTTCCTTGGGTCGCAAGTAGGGCTCTCCATACATCAGGCAAAAATACTTCTCCTTAGCAATTTCTTTTTTGTCTGACTGAGACCTTTTTGAGGAATTTTGCTGTATTTTTGTAGCAACTAATTTCAAATGTTGTTTCTCCTTTTATGAAGTTTCTTTTGTTCTGATGTCTCACTGGAGAATTAGATAGTACTTCAGTATGTTGAAGTTTTCTTTTCCGTCCACTTCATGAAGCATTTTGGTCAATTGGACAAGGTCTAATGTTGAATACAGTGATGAATCTCTCTAATTTATTTTCAGCAGTTCCCTTTTTCATGTGTCTATATAAAGTTGCATATGGGATTTTATATCCCATAGGCAACAGAATGAAATGAATCCCATATGAACAGAATTCAAGGATCATAATGCAACTTCTTGCATGGCTTTATCCATATCCTATTCATTCTAGCTTCTTTGATTTGTTTTTCTTTTATAATCATATACCCACCATCTGAAACAATATTAATATTAATACTTAATTAAAATAAAAATTAAAAATAGTTAATATCAAGCCGAGCAAAGCAATACCAGATTTTTTTGCCTTTAGTTTCAAAGAGGTTACGAGGATCGAAATCAAATGCATCCGACATGGGACAGTCACAAAATCAAACACGGGAAATATAAAGCTTAATAAGAAATAAAACATTTCCCGGAAGTATCCCAACATTCTAAATAAATGTGTACATCTTCACATTGGATATTATTTTAACAAAACTCAGGATTTTAAAATGTCGTCTCACTCGTAACACAAACTTCATAAATGAAAATATGTTTCTCCTGGAAGTCGAACAGATATTGCAGTAAATACATTAGTCGTAAAGCCTATCCGATGGATTTTTGGAATGCTAACAGTTTTTCACTGTCCGGACTTCCTCTACTTTTAAAAAACAAAGATTCGTATTCCAAATCATTATATGTAGTTGACTCCATCTAATTGAAAAAAGAAAAGCCTGTATATATTTTTACATTATAATATTGACTGAATATTATAATAACAAATAAGGAGAATTTTCTACTTCTCTGAAAAACAAAATATGTCAGCTTACTTTAACTAACTAACTAAGAACTAATTACCTTTAATCATATAAAACCATTAAAAATTAAAAGTATGTGTTTAAAATATAGATAAGAATTTATAGTTTAGATTCCAATATTTTTAATGGGATTTTTCGCGTTTTCTCGACAACAATTCACTTGGAAAAGATTTGAAATACCGAAGCTACACCGTCTTTAGTCCTTAAATATGCCTACCAATTTTCAAGAATGGTTCATAAGTTCTTACCGGAAACGACTGAGTAGGCTTAAAATCAACAGTCGTTCCATCTTTTAAAACCTACAGATATCAATAAAACATTTCTATTTTAAATTTTCACATCTTTTTATTCATAAACAATATTTCGTCAAGAGGATTTCTTGACTTCCTCAAGCTTTCTTTGAAAAATTAATAATACAGAGATTTAAAATTTTAAAACAAATACAGAAAACAATTCACAGACATGTTAATATGCATATTTTGTTTTAAACAAACTTTAGATATTGAATAATTTACATACATTTTTGATAGGCTTATTTCGTTAAAATAATAAGTTTTAACATGCTCATTGCTATTTCACTACAGAAATTAATGAAATTTTAATTAATCTTTCTTGTAGAAATGAAATATCGAACAACTTTCAAATAAAAGCCGAGATCAAAATAAAGGAGAAGGAACTTGAGACGTTAACGATTTAAGGAATTTTAGTTGAAACCACTTCCATTCAATCAAATATTAATGGCGCCAAATTGCATTAACAGCCACACTGTGTTGAGTTACAGTTATAACAGAAAGCAAAACGCTGTATCTAATAAAACCAATTACTAACAGAGAGTTAAGTCTAAGTATATTTTACTGTCAAGTATTTCTAGCTCATTTGTAACAGAAGTACTGAACTCGGCTTAAAAAGATGGTGGCACCGATTCAAAAAACAAAAACAAATAAAAAGCTCAAAGAATTTCAAGCCCACTTTCCTTCACGTGGTTGTTTCTTAAATTTTTTATAGCATATGTTTATATTCCAGTTATAAGATCAACTAAATACAAACAGATGTCCCATTTTCCAAAAAAAAAATAATTAGCCAGCATTAATTACTTAAATTGTGTAAATGGGATTAATTTTAATTACATCGAATAGTTCGCATAGACTTAATATTCCTAGTTTGAGACAATGCAGTATTAATAGAAATAGGATAGAATTCCATTATCCAAATTCCAAAGATTTAAAAATACAGAAATTTTGTCGTGTTACCTTCATTTCTGTTACTTTGACGCGCAAAGAGGAAACCTCCACAAGGATTAATTTGGAAAAGATTCAAAGATAAAAGTGAAATCATCTCTTGTCCTTCAATATGTCGAAATATAAAGAAGATTCGTCAAGGAGTTCAAAAGTTATTAGACAGAATACAATCATACCGACTGACTGATTTCATTAGCCTCAGCTTCCAGGAAAATAGGCCTATGTCAACATCCTATAGAAAGTAGGCTGATCTGCGATTGATTTATAAAGTTACGCCAATCAGTATTCTTTGGATAACTATTATTTATTAGGCATCAATAAAGCGTTTCATTTTCGTAGAATTACTTCCATCGTCGTTCGCTAGTTCCTGAAATGAAATTAGGCTGTGAAACTCAAAAATAGAAAACAAAATTGAGTTAAGTTAATCAATCTACAAAAGACTTCATACAAATTAAAGGACAGTTGTTCCAAATCTCTTTGATCTGAATGAATTGAAACTAAAATCTACAATTGTTAATTAATTAAATCGTTAATTGGAAATGACTGTAGTAAATTTTGAGATTATCTCTACAACTGTATTTAACAATGAAATAGTTAAAACACGAATAGACCTAATGTAACAACACAACATTCTAACTTATATTTTTGTATTGGAGTTAATATAAAGTGGAACAGCTTCAACTGCAACTTGTAAATGATTTATCTAACGTTTGTAAATGCATTAGTAAGTATCAAATTTTTTTAAAAAAACACATCACTAATTAATGGACGCCCCCTAATGAGAGGATTTGAATATAACAATGAAAGAGACTGCAATGCAATAATGTAACACACTGTAGTATAACAATGTTAGACTAATGTAAACCGTATCAGCAACTGGGAAATGTAAGAATTGAAAGACTGACATATAGTAATGAAAGATAAAGACTGTCAGATAACACTGACAGAGACTGTATAAGAATGCACTGATGTCCTTAAATTTAGGCTTCTTGCAGAATGAACCGTTCTGGTTGTCCCGTCGGAACCAAACTTGGTAGGCGGGTGCAGAAGGTATACCATTCTCACACAAAAAATTAAAATGGTAGAACACGTTCTGTATGAATAAATAAAGTTCTGAAGTGTCACCTCTGTAGTGGCAGTGCTGGTCACAAAACAGGACGAATTGTGTGACAGTTTTGCTCACTGATTGTGCAGTGCTGTAGGTCAATTGTTAACCATGGCACATCGTGTCCATTTGGATCTAAAAATGAGAGGCAGAGTTATAGGATGTCTTGAGGTAGACCAGAAACAAGTGAAGTGTCTCGTGCACTCACGTATCAACAAGCGTCATCTCTCGCTTCTGAGACGTTTCAGCAGAATGGAAATATTTCCTGACGCTATAGCATAGGACGTCCACATGTCACCACACCACGGAAAGACCGCTATCTGTCGCTAACGGCCACACTGAACCCCCGAAACAGGGAACGTCATCTTGCCGGGAGCTGCAAGTAGCAACACAGACCATAGTATCCAGACTAACAGTACACAGGCGATTCCATGCAGTTGGTCTGTATGCCAGGAGACCCATGAGGTAAATCACCTTGAGCCAAGCTCACTGGAGGAAACGTTTCTTGTGGTGCACTGAACACGCACCAAGGAACACAGGCACAATGGAGCCATGTGATGTTTTCTCACGAGTACTGGTAAAGTCCACAAAGTGATTCATGACTGGAGGAAGCAACGAACTACGGTCAACCTTGCCAACATCATCCAACACGACTGGTACGGGGTAGCGGTTTAATGGCGTGAACAGGCATTATGCTGGGTTCTCGTACACCACTGCACATCTTCAACAGAGAATTCGTAATTGCCCAGTTGTACCGGGACAATGTCCTTCACCAAAATGTGCGACTTTTCAGGGGTGTTGCTGGTCCAGCGTCTGTTCATGGACGAAACGCCAGTCCGTATCGGGCTCATCTGGTAGACGATTACCTCCAATATGTGGTCATTCATCGTTTAGAGTAGCCTGCACGTTCCCCGCACCTGACTCCATTCGAACATGCATGGGATGCTCTCGGAAGAAGTGTTGCGCTGAGCATTCCACCAACACGAGCGCTACCAGAGCTGAGGACAGCATTGGTTAAAGCATGGGATGAAATCCCCAAAAGTTTACTTGATACTCAAGTGTGCAGTATCCCAGCACTTTGCGTTACTTGTCTAGCTGTGCGGGGGGTGGGGAAACCATACAGCCTACTGAATGCTCTTTATGCCACGAACACCTGTATAGTACTCCAGATGCTTGTATTTCAATGAAATTTCGGACATTTTTATTTCTTATATTAGTCCCGACCGGAGAACCAGAACTATTCATTCTGCAATATCTCTTAATTTAAGGACATCATTGAAGATATAATGAAACAGAGTTTGACGTAACGATGAAATACACAATGTAACAGACTGTAAAACAACTATTCAGAATATTCTAATCAACAGTGAAATGTAAGAATTGAAAGACTGAACTATAACTATGAAAGAGAGAGACTATAAGGTAACAGTGAAGAGATTATATAATAATAGAGAAAAGAAAGAGAGCCTCTCTAAGATAAAAGTGAAAGAAACTTTATAACAATAGAGCAATGAAACAGAGCTTAACATAACAATGATATAGACAGTGTAACAATATAATAGATTGTAATACAAAAATATCATACTCTTAATATCTAATGCTATAATGTTAGCAACTATGAAATGCAAGAAATGAAAGACTGAGATGTAGCAATAAAAGAGAGAGAGAGACTATAAGATAACATTGAAAGAGATTATATAATAACAGAGCAATGACAGAGAGAGACTGTAAGATAACAGTGAAAGAGAGAAACTGTAAGGTAACAGCGAAAGAGAGAAACTGTAAGGTAACAGCGAAAGAGATTGTACAATAACAGAGCAATGACAGAGAGAGACTGTAAGATAACAGTGAAAGAGAGAAACTGTAAGGTAACAGCGAAAGAGATTGTACAATTTCAGAGCAATGACAGAGAGAGACTGCACGATAACAGTGAAAGAGATTATGTAATAAAAGATCAGTGAAAGAGAAACACTGTAAGATAATAGTTAAAGTGATTGTATAATAACAGAGCAATGACAAAAAGATACTGTAACGTAAAGGTGAAAGAGATTATACAGGGTGATTCACGAAGATATGTAGAAACTTCAAGAGCTCATTCTACATGTAAAAGTAAAGAAACAAAGCTATATAAACATACATCCGGAAATGCTTCGGTAGCGAGTTACGGCTAGTGAAAGATTTCGCCCAAAATTTAGTACCCTGGTGAAATGAAGACTTGCTGGAAATCTGGGAAGGTAAATTAAGGGGCGAAATCAGTGGTTTCATATGGTTATTGACCTGAATAATCGAATGAAACATGTCGCAGAACTGTATGTCCCTGTGTTTGTAAGCTTGCCCCACATGAAACCTACAAAAGAGGGATCGCGAAACAACCGTTTTTTCCATTTGACGTACAAATACGTTGGCAAAGTAGGTTAGACACACAAAAGTTTACAACAAAATTTGTAGAACATTTATTTCTGAACAAAACGGTGCAAATATACGAAAGTATGAAAGTTAATATATGTTCGATTAAATGAACTGTTATGGAGAACAGTGCAAAGTAAATTGAACTGAAAAACATTACCCCACACTTAATCAATAAAATTATATATCTCAAAAATATTTCCTTCAACCTCAAAGCATTTTTCTGCATGTTTAACGATTGATCTTGTTGCTTTTCGTAGTTCAGCAGGGCTATGCTTTAACTGCCTAAATGCTTCATTAATACGGGCAAGTAGCGACTCACGGGTGTTTACTTTGACCGCGTAAACCTTTTCCTTCATCCATCCCCATATGCAAAAATCCATCGCCGTATGATCTTGTGACCTGGGTGGCCAGTGCACAGGACCTCTACGATCGATTCATTTATTTGGAAATTGGTGATTTAAATAGGTGTAAACATTATTTGAAAAATGTGGCGTTGCGCCATCGTGTTGGAAGTACATCCGGCGTCGCGTTGCAAGAGAAACATCTTCAAGCAATATCCGTAATTCTCTTGCAGAAACTGTAAGTACACCAGACCTGTTAAGCGCTCTTGGAAAATAAACAGTCCAATCAGCTGATCATGAATAACATCACACCATACATTAATGCTAAAGAGCCAATTTTTGAAAATGATGCAAAATGGAGAGTTGAAGATCTTCGAATATCAATGTTTATTTTTTTTATTGAAAATTAGTTGCAAGCTAGATATATGTGTGTGTGATCATGTTATGGAACTAAGCACAAAGTTTAACTACGATTTATCTATTTTTAACACTTTTTTTTTGTGTGTACACCGATCACCGTACCTCAGTCACACAAAAATAAATTCTGCAAAAATAATGTATTACATAATTTACAAAAATATCTTTGCATTTCTGAAAAATACACCTTCTTTGTCCCGCTGACAGTGAATAAATAATTTTAAACCTGTATTTAACGAAATTCTATGCCAAAATAGATGTATGTGTTCAATTTTTATTGTTTTGCTTGATAAACACTGCATAATTAAATTAATTTAACGGTGCAAAAACTTCTAAATTGATTTGTGCATGCTGATATTGGTTTCATTAATACTCACAATGCACAAATATAAATTACAATTAAATTTTTTATGAGTTATTAGCTAAAAAAGTAGTACGAACGGAGGCGAGAAATTGTGACGGAGGAGAGATAGCAGTTACAGAAGCGCAGGCGATCAGCCAAATCAACTTTAATATTACTAACTTAAGCAGAATTTCAGACTTGAGATAACTAATGATAACTAATGAAGAAGATGTTACTGTTTGACAAATACTCTTACTGCCTTTTTCCAGTTATCAAAGCAGCGCCGAATTCTACCTGGGTGCTTTCCTTAAGGTATTAAGTCAATAATCTTATTTTTGTTATAAATCGGCTTTACAAACTCGGCTTCACAAACCTATTATTGCCGACTGGATATAATGACCAAAGTTTTATTTCAATATTAAAAAAAAATGTTGTAATGGCTACCGTAATTGTTCCATTTAACAAACTGTAACTGAATTACTAAAAACCTGTATTTCTGCCAAAACCAATAAATTTAATAAAAAACCTCGCATAGCCTACATTAACGAACCCAAACCAAACAATTATTATGCTGAAAAAAGGACTTAATAGAAATTATGATTTTAATACGATTTGATCATTTATTTTGAAATTTCTGTCCTAAATCTTGCACAGTTCAGCAAAATGATAGAGCTCCGATTCATTCAATTTACTTTCTTTAAAAGTATATATTTTGTAATCATGCTTTATATAGGTTGATTCCTTTACAAACACGTGAGTTTTTGGTTCACTCCAAAGTAAGTCTCGCCTTCGAACAAGTAGTCTCACCATGATCACTAAGCTAAATGTGACGGAGGGTGAGAGTGACGGAGGTGAGAAAATGTTTTTTTTATGAATCTCTTTGATCTATTAGCAGCAACAGCCGCTGCCATCCAATATAGCTATCAAGAATGTTTCAATTGTAATGGATTTAGCTCAATTTTTAAAAGAAAATCTTAATATTTCAACAATTTAGGATGAGAACGGAGGTGATAACCTATTTGTATACGCTGCATAAATTCGATTTTCAATTAGGAATCCTAACGAAATCTGTACTTAGCGGAAGCAAAAGATGTGCTGGGTAGTTTGAGGAAAGGTGGCCATGACAATTGGACATCTCGAAAACCAAGACAAGGTTTCTGCGTTTTCAGAAAATAAGTATTTACTTTGTGTGACGGAGATGAGAACGCATTTCGGGAACAGGCATATCACATTTTTTTTAACTAACATGGAATTGTTTAAAAATTGTTCGCTTTCCAAGACAGTATTAGTACTTTCAAACTAATCCATATCAATAAGAATTCTGAGAAGTAAAATTTATTTTGTCTTTCACAGACATCAAAGGTGGAGGTAGTTGAATGGGAAAGGGCTGAAACTGCAACTATCTCACCTCCGTCACATGCTATTTCTTTGTCGTTAATAAACAAAACAATTAAATTTAGGCAATAATGTGAAGGAAGGAAGTGCTATTTTCTAGAAATTGTGTCTTTTTTATTATTAACATCAATTTTTAATTATTTGTTGAAAATTGGGAACGCGCAATAAGCCAAAAGTGCATCATTACGAGAAATTGGCTCTAAAGCGCTGTTGAAAGTTGAGTTCCACTATTGAATGAGGGTTCACCTCTGCCCATGTATGTTGATTTCGTAAATTGTTAATACCATCACGAGTGTACTGTGACTCATCGGTAAATAAAATGTACTGTTGACGATGAGTGTTTACCCAATTGCAGTACTCCAAGGGAAATATCTGTAATATTGTTCTGACGAAACGTTCATTTACTTGACCATCGAATCACGTTCTATGTACTGCATTTGCATCGTTTTCTTCCGAATTAAATATTCTACAAATTTTGTTCTAAACATTTCTGTGTCAAATCTACTGCACCAATGTTATTGTACGTCAAACGGAAACAACATTGTTTCGCGATCTCTCTTTTGTAGGTTCCACCTGGGATATGCTTCCAAACACAGGGAGTTTCAATTCTGCGACATGTTTCATTCGATTTTTCAGGTCAACAACCATATGAAACCATTGATTTTTGCCCCGTAATCTATCTTTCCAGGCATTCAGCAAGTCTTCATTTCACCCAGGGTAGTAAATTATGGGTAAATCTTTCGCTAGCCGTAACTCGCTACCGAAGCATTTCCGGACCGATGTTTATATAACTTTGTTTCTTTACTTTTACATGTAGAATGAGCTCCCGCAGATATATAGAAATCACCCTGTATAATAACAGAGCAGTGAAAGAGACAGACTGTAAGGTAACAGTGAAATAGACCGTACACAAACAGAGCAATGACAGAGAGAAAGACTGTAAGATAACAGTGAAAGAGTTTATAAAATTACAGAGCAGTGTGAGAAAGAGACTGTAAAATAACAGTGAAAGAGATTGTACAATAACCGACAAATCACAGAGAGAGACTGTAAGGTAACAGTCAAAGAGATTATATAATAACAGAGCAGTGAAAGATACAGATTGTTATGTAACAGTGACAGAGATTGTACAATAAGAGAGCAATGACACAGAGAGACTGTAACGTAACGGTGAAAGAGAATATATCAAAACAGAACAATGACAGAGATAGAGAGTGTGTAAGGTAACAGTGAAAGAGACTATATAATAGAGCAATAACAGAGAGAGAGAGATTATAAGGTAAAAATGAAAGACTGTTTAAAAACAGAGCAATGACAGAGAGAGAGACTGTAAGGTAACAGTGAA
>JAFIDM010107162.1:0-11606 GCA_023159025.1 Thereuonema tuberculata | reverse complement strand
ATTCATTGTTTAAGACAATTTCTAAATAATAGAAATAGGATAGAAATCCATTGTTTAAGACAATTTCTAAATAATAGAAATAGGATAGAAATTCATTGTTTAGATTCCAATGATTTTCTGTGGGAATTTTTGTCGTCTTCTCGGACTAATTTCTCTAAACAAAAGACCATTTTGAAAAGAAAAAACATTCAATAGAAGAAAAAAAAAGATAAAATGTAAATCTCTTGATCAACCAAGTTTCAAGCAAAAGCATCCAGCGGTTCACAAATTAGGAGTGGAAAAGGGAAGGACACATACACGCACACACGGTGATTTGTTAAGCCTATTGGAGAATAAAATAAAATAAAACGTTCCCAAATAATAACGACTACACAATTAACTTACGACAAAAATCAAGGAAAGTTCCTGAAAGAACTTAATGTCTAGCTTTTTTTTGAAAATGCTATTCTTACATTTTTATTAGACATAAATAACTTTGTTAAAGTCGTGAAAAAGGGCAGGAATGAAAAGCTTTGATGACAATATAAAATTCCCATTTTTTAGAATTTAGAAAATGTAAATTATTTACTTAAATTAATTAATTGCAATCATATTAAAACACGCAAAATTAATTAAACCCATTCTTATTACAGTGTAATCAAGGGAAAACTATCTTCTTGCGCTAATTATTAGACAAGGAACCACTTGGAAAAGATTTCAAATAGAAAAGTCAGATCTTCTCTAGTCTTGAAATATGTAGACCAAGTTTCAAGACGATTCATCAAAAGTTAGTAAAGAGAGGGAAATACACGTACATATTCATGCGCCTAACTGTCCTTTGTTAAAAATAAAAATAAATAAATAAAACGAAATTAAAAAAACTTATGAATATCGAACCATTAGAGTTTGATGTTAATCTGTATATTATGTATTTAAATTACTTTATAAACTTACAAACATTATTTTAAATTAATTTGTTAAATACATAAATATAAAAGAGTTATTTACATTTTTTAGTGATTTATAAACAAAGTTACTTCTTGAAATCAGCAAAAATAACGGAGATTAAAAACATTTTGTGTTGGTCTTGAAACAATTTTTATGTTTTTGTTTGTGAACCTCGAGCAAGATCGAAAGATCACAGTTACAGTCAATAGAAGAAACTGAATACATTTTCAAACAAATATATTTATAAATATGCCGATTTATATTGATTAAATATTTATCGTTTTGATGATAAATACTGTTGGCGAAACAAAAAAGTTATTTTTTAAGTTAATCTTTTTTTCCCCATAAACATGTTTTTCTTTTTTTAAGGTCAAATAATATTTTGTTCTTGATGCTTTTTATTTAAAGTAAAATAATGTAAGGATATTTCTTATTGAACTTTTCAAGGTCTAATAAGAACATATATATATAAAAAAAAAAACCAGCTCAATCATTTTGCGTCAGTCTGCGACATTTTTGTAAACACTCTACGGCTATAACAAGCAGAATAGAATGGATTACTTTCGACAACAGACATTTTTATAGTTGACTTGTAAAAAAATAATAATCATCATATCTTACAATAAAAATGGATAGTCTTATTACTCTTTCAAAAGTATATATTTTGCTATTTTTTTTTAATGTAGGAGAAGCCCGGGCAAAGCGGTTAACTTAACTTTAAGGTCTAAATAATCGTAAGACGTTGACAAGAAGACTCAAATGTTTTATTACAGTAATGATGGATGTCTTTATTGAACTTGTTATTTTGTCACATATACACTCCTAATAACTTAAAATACTAAATTATGAAAATCTGTAATTTATTCGCTTTGCCCGGGGGCAAAGTGAAAATGGAATGTGGACAAAGTGAACAGTCATTTAAAGCAATCCTCAAAAAGGTAGAAACCGCGATCACTGTAATTTGTGCATGATTCGTGGCTCCACAAAGTACACTGCAAACACTGTATGCAATCTTTTTCCTTGGGTCGCAAGTAGGGCTCTCCATACATCAGGCAAAAATACTTCTCCTTAGCAATTTCTTTTTTGTCTGACTGAGACCTTTTTGAGGAATTTTGCTGTATTTTTGTAGCAACTAATTTCAAATGTTGTTTCTCCTTTTATGAAGTTTCTTTTGTTCTGATGTCTCACTGGAGAATTAGATAGTACTTCAGTATGTTGAAGTTTTCTTTTCCGTCCACTTCATGAAGCATTTTGGTCAATTGGACAAGGTCTAATGTTGAATACAGTGATGAATCTCTCTAATTTATTTTCAGCAGTTCCCTTTTTCATGTGTCTATATAAAGTTGCATATGGGATTTTATATCCCATAGGCAACAGAATGAAATGAATCCCATATGAACAGAATTCAAGGATCATAATGCAACTTCTTGCATGGCTTTATCCATATCCTATTCATTCTAGCTTCTTTGATTTGTTTTTCTTTTATAATCATATACCCACCATCTGAAACAATATTAATATTAATACTTAATTAAAATAAAAATTAAAAATAGTTAATATCAAGCCGAGCAAAGCAATACCAGATTTTTTTGCCTTTAGTTTCAAAGAGGTTACGAGGATCGAAATCAAATGCATCCGACATGGGACAGTCACAAAATCAAACACGGGAAATATAAAGCTTAATAAGAAATAAAACATTTCCCGGAAGTATCCCAACATTCTAAATAAATGTGTACATCTTCACATTGGATATTATTTTAACAAAACTCAGGATTTTAAAATGTCGTCTCACTCGTAACACAAACTTCATAAATGAAAATATGTTTCTCCTGGAAGTCGAACAGATATTGCAGTAAATACATTAGTCGTAAAGCCTATCCGATGGATTTTTGGAATGCTAACAGTTTTTCACTGTCCGGACTTCCTCTACTTTTAAAAAACAAAGATTCGTATTCCAAATCATTATATGTAGTTGACTCCATCTAATTGAAAAAAGAAAAGCCTGTATATATTTTTACATTATAATATTGACTGAATATTATAATAACAAATAAGGAGAATTTTCTACTTCTCTGAAAAACAAAATATGTCAGCTTACTTTAACTAACTAACTAAGAACTAATTACCTTTAATCATATAAAACCATTAAAAATTAAAAGTATGTGTTTAAAATATAGATAAGAATTTATAGTTTAGATTCCAATATTTTTAATGGGATTTTTCGCGTTTTCTCGACAACAATTCACTTGGAAAAGATTTGAAATACCGAAGCTACACCGTCTTTAGTCCTTAAATATGCCTACCAATTTTCAAGAATGGTTCATAAGTTCTTACCGGAAACGACTGAGTAGGCTTAAAATCAACAGTCGTTCCATCTTTTAAAACCTACAGATATCAATAAAACATTTCTATTTTAAATTTTCACATCTTTTTATTCATAAACAATATTTCGTCAAGAGGATTTCTTGACTTCCTCAAGCTTTCTTTGAAAAATTAATAATACAGAGATTTAAAATTTTAAAACAAATACAGAAAACAATTCACAGACATGTTAATATGCATATTTTGTTTTAAACAAACTTTAGATATTGAATAATTTACATACATTTTTGATAGGCTTATTTCGTTAAAATAATAAGTTTTAACATGCTCATTGCTATTTCACTACAGAAATTAATGAAATTTTAATTAATCTTTCTTGTAGAAATGAAATATCGAACAACTTTCAAATAAAAGCCGAGATCAAAATAAAGGAGAAGGAACTTGAGACGTTAACGATTTAAGGAATTTTAGTTGAAACCACTTCCATTCAATCAAATATTAATGGCGCCAAATTGCATTAACAGCCACACTGTGTTGAGTTACAGTTATAACAGAAAGCAAAACGCTGTATCTAATAAAACCAATTACTAACAGAGAGTTAAGTCTAAGTATATTTTACTGTCAAGTATTTCTAGCTCATTTGTAACAGAAGTACTGAACTCGGCTTAAAAAGATGGTGGCACCGATTCAAAAAACAAAAACAAATAAAAAGCTCAAAGAATTTCAAGCCCACTTTCCTTCACGTGGTTGTTTCTTAAATTTTTTATAGCATATGTTTATATTCCAGTTATAAGATCAACTAAATACAAACAGATGTCCCATTTTCCAAAAAAAAAATAATTAGCCAGCATTAATTACTTAAATTGTGTAAATGGGATTAATTTTAATTACATCGAATAGTTCGCATAGACTTAATATTCCTAGTTTGAGACAATGCAGTATTAATAGAAATAGGATAGAATTCCATTATCCAAATTCCAAAGATTTAAAAATACAGAAATTTTGTCGTGTTACCTTCATTTCTGTTACTTTGACGCGCAAAGAGGAAACCTCCACAAGGATTAATTTGGAAAAGATTCAAAGATAAAAGTGAAATCATCTCTTGTCCTTCAATATGTCGAAATATAAAGAAGATTCGTCAAGGAGTTCAAAAGTTATTAGACAGAATACAATCATACCGACTGACTGATTTCATTAGCCTCAGCTTCCAGGAAAATAGGCCTATGTCAACATCCTATAGAAAGTAGGCTGATCTGCGATTGATTTATAAAGTTACGCCAATCAGTATTCTTTGGATAACTATTATTTATTAGGCATCAATAAAGCGTTTCATTTTCGTAGAATTACTTCCATCGTCGTTCGCTAGTTCCTGAAATGAAATTAGGCTGTGAAACTCAAAAATAGAAAACAAAATTGAGTTAAGTTAATCAATCTACAAAAGACTTCATACAAATTAAAGGACAGTTGTTCCAAATCTCTTTGATCTGAATGAATTGAAACTAAAATCTACAATTGTTAATTAATTAAATCGTTAATTGGAAATGACTGTAGTAAATTTTGAGATTATCTCTACAACTGTATTTAACAATGAAATAGTTAAAACACGAATAGACCTAATGTAACAACACAACATTCTAACTTATATTTTTGTATTGGAGTTAATATAAAGTGGAACAGCTTCAACTGCAACTTGTAAATGATTTATCTAACGTTTGTAAATGCATTAGTAAGTATCAAATTTTTTTAAAAAAACACATCACTAATTAATGGACGCCCCCTAATGAGAGGATTTGAATATAACAATGAAAGAGACTGCAATGCAATAATGTAACACACTGTAGTATAACAATGTTAGACTAATGTAAACCGTATCAGCAACTGGGAAATGTAAGAATTGAAAGACTGACATATAGTAATGAAAGATAAAGACTGTCAGATAACACTGACAGAGACTGTATAAGAATGCACTGATGTCCTTAAATTTAGGCTTCTTGCAGAATGAACCGTTCTGGTTGTCCCGTCGGAACCAAACTTGGTAGGCGGGTGCAGAAGGTATACCATTCTCACACAAAAAATTAAAATGGTAGAACACGTTCTGTATGAATAAATAAAGTTCTGAAGTGTCACCTCTGTAGTGGCAGTGCTGGTCACAAAACAGGACGAATTGTGTGACAGTTTTGCTCACTGATTGTGCAGTGCTGTAGGTCAATTGTTAACCATGGCACATCGTGTCCATTTGGATCTAAAAATGAGAGGCAGAGTTATAGGATGTCTTGAGGTAGACCAGAAACAAGTGAAGTGTCTCGTGCACTCACGTATCAACAAGCGTCATCTCTCGCTTCTGAGACGTTTCAGCAGAATGGAAATATTTCCTGACGCTATAGCATAGGACGTCCACATGTCACCACACCACGGAAAGACCGCTATCTGTCGCTAACGGCCACACTGAACCCCCGAAACAGGGAACGTCATCTTGCCGGGAGCTGCAAGTAGCAACACAGACCATAGTATCCAGACTAACAGTACACAGGCGATTCCATGCAGTTGGTCTGTATGCCAGGAGACCCATGAGGTAAATCACCTTGAGCCAAGCTCACTGGAGGAAACGTTTCTTGTGGTGCACTGAACACGCACCAAGGAACACAGGCACAATGGAGCCATGTGATGTTTTCTCACGAGTACTGGTAAAGTCCACAAAGTGATTCATGACTGGAGGAAGCAACGAACTACGGTCAACCTTGCCAACATCATCCAACACGACTGGTACGGGGTAGCGGTTTAATGGCGTGAACAGGCATTATGCTGGGTTCTCGTACACCACTGCACATCTTCAACAGAGAATTCGTAATTGCCCAGTTGTACCGGGACAATGTCCTTCACCAAAATGTGCGACTTTTCAGGGGTGTTGCTGGTCCAGCGTCTGTTCATGGACGAAACGCCAGTCCGTATCGGGCTCATCTGGTAGACGATTACCTCCAATATGTGGTCATTCATCGTTTAGAGTAGCCTGCACGTTCCCCGCACCTGACTCCATTCGAACATGCATGGGATGCTCTCGGAAGAAGTGTTGCGCTGAGCATTCCACCAACACGAGCGCTACCAGAGCTGAGGACAGCATTGGTTAAAGCATGGGATGAAATCCCCAAAAGTTTACTTGATACTCAAGTGTGCAGTATCCCAGCACTTTGCGTTACTTGTCTAGCTGTGCGGGGGGTGGGGAAACCATACAGCCTACTGAATGCTCTTTATGCCACGAACACCTGTATAGTACTCCAGATGCTTGTATTTCAATGAAATTTCGGACATTTTTATTTCTTATATTAGTCCCGACCGGAGAACCAGAACTATTCATTCTGCAATATCTCTTAATTTAAGGACATCATTGAAGATATAATGAAACAGAGTTTGACGTAACGATGAAATACACAATGTAACAGACTGTAAAACAACTATTCAGAATATTCTAATCAACAGTGAAATGTAAGAATTGAAAGACTGAACTATAACTATGAAAGAGAGAGACTATAAGGTAACAGTGAAGAGATTATATAATAATAGAGAAAAGAAAGAGAGCCTCTCTAAGATAAAAGTGAAAGAAACTTTATAACAATAGAGCAATGAAACAGAGCTTAACATAACAATGATATAGACAGTGTAACAATATAATAGATTGTAATACAAAAATATCATACTCTTAATATCTAATGCTATAATGTTAGCAACTATGAAATGCAAGAAATGAAAGACTGAGATGTAGCAATAAAAGAGAGAGAGAGACTATAAGATAACATTGAAAGAGATTATATAATAACAGAGCAATGACAGAGAGAGACTGTAAGATAACAGTGAAAGAGAGAAACTGTAAGGTAACAGCGAAAGAGAGAAACTGTAAGGTAACAGCGAAAGAGATTGTACAATAACAGAGCAATGACAGAGAGAGACTGTAAGATAACAGTGAAAGAGAGAAACTGTAAGGTAACAGCGAAAGAGATTGTACAATTTCAGAGCAATGACAGAGAGAGACTGCACGATAACAGTGAAAGAGATTATGTAATAAAAGATCAGTGAAAGAGAAACACTGTAAGATAATAGTTAAAGTGATTGTATAATAACAGAGCAATGACAAAAAGATACTGTAACGTAAGGGTGAAAGAGATTATACAGGGTGATTCACGAAGATATGTAGAAACTTCAAGAGCTCATTCTACATGTAAAAGTAAAGAAACAAAGCTATATAAACATACATCCGGAAATGCTTCGGTAGCGAGTTACGGCTAGTGAAAGATTTCGCCCAAAATTTAGTACCCTGGTGAAATGAAGACTTGCTGGAAATCTGGGAAGGTAAATTAAGGGGCGAAATCAGTGGTTTCATATGGTTATTGACCTGAATAATCGAATGAAACATGTCGCAGAACTGTATGTCCCTGTGTTTGTAAGCTTGCCCCACATGAAACCTACAAAAGAGGGATCGCGAAACAACCGTTTTTTCCATTTGACGTACAAATACGTTGGCAAAGTAGGTTAGACACACAAAAGTTTACAACAAAATTTGTAGAACATTTATTTCTGAACAAAACGGTGCAAATATACGAAAGTATGAAAGTTAATATATGTTCGATTAAATGAACTGTTATGGAGAACAGTGCAAAGTAAATTGAACTGAAAAACATTACCCCACACTTAATCAATAAAATTATATATCTCAAAAATATTTCCTTCAACCTCAAAGCATTTTTCTGCATGTTTAACGATTGATCTTGTTGCTTTTCGTAGTTCAGCAGGGCTATGCTTTAACTGCCTAAATGCTTCATTAATACGGGCAAGTAGCGACTCACGGGTGTTTACTTTGACCGCGTAAACCTTTTCCTTCATCCATCCCCATATGCAAAAATCCATCGCCGTATGATCTTGTGACCTGGGTGGCCAGTGCACAGGACCTCTACGATCGATTCATTTATTTGGAAATTGGTGATTTAAATAGGTGTAAACATTATTTGAAAAATGTGGCGTTGCGCCATCGTGTTGGAAGTACATCCGGCGTCGCGTTGCAAGAGAAACATCTTCAAGCAATATCCGTAATTCTCTTGCAGAAACTGTAAGTACACCAGACCTGTTAAGCGCTCTTGGAAAATAAACAGTCCAATCAGCTGATCATGAATAACATCACACCATACATTAATGCTAAAGAGCCAATTTTTGAAAATGATGCAAAATGGAGAGTTGAAGATCTTCGAATATCAATGTTTATTTTTTTTATTGAAAATTAGTTGCAAGCTAGATATATGTGTGTGTGATCATGTTATGGAACTAAGCACAAAGTTTAACTACGATTTATCTATTTTTAACACTTTTTTTTTGTGTGTACACCGATCACCGTACCTCAGTCACACAAAAATAAATTCTGCAAAAATAATGTATTACATAATTTACAAAAATATCTTTGCATTTCTGAAAAATACACCTTCTTTGTCCCGCTGACAGTGAATAAATAATTTTAAACCTGTATTTAACGAAATTCTATGCCAAAATAGATGTATGTGTTCAATTTTTATTGTTTTGCTTGATAAACACTGCATAATTAAATTAATTTAACGGTGCAAAAACTTCTAAATTGATTTGTGCATGCTGATATTGGTTTCATTAATACTCACAATGCACAAATATAAATTACAATTAAATTTTTTATGAGTTATTAGCTAAAAAAGTAGTACGAACGGAGGTGAGAAATTGTGACGGAGGAGAGATAGCAGTTACAGAAGCGCAGGCGATCAGCCAAATCAACTTTAATATTACTAACTTAAGCAGAATTTCAGACTTGAGATAACTAATGATAACTAATGAAGAAGATGTTACTGTTTGACAAATACTCTTACTGCCTTTTTCCAGTTATCAAAGCAGCGCCGAATTCTACCTGGGTGCTTTCCTTAAGGTATTAAGTCAATAATCTTATTTTTGTTATAAATCGGCTTTACAAACTCGGCTTCACAAACCTATTATTGCCGACTGGATATAATGACCAAAGTTTTATTTCAATATTAAAAAAAAATGTTGTAATGGCTACCGTAATTGTTCCATTTAACAAACTGTAACTGAATTACTAAAAACCTGTATTTCTGCCAAAACCAATAAATTTAATAAAAAACCTCGCATAGCCTACATTAACGAACCCAAACCAAACAATTATTATGCTGAAAAAAGGACTTAATAGAAATTATGATTTTAATACGATTTGATCATTTATTTTGAAATTTCTGTCCTAAATCTTGCACAGTTCAGCAAAATGATAGAGCTCCGATTCATTCAATTTACTTTCTTTAAAAGTATATATTTTGTAATCATGCTTTATATAGGTTGATTCCTTTACAAACACGTGAGTTTTTGGTTCACTCCAAAGTAAGTCTCGCCTTCGAACAAGTAGTCTCACCATGATCACTAAGCTAAATGTGACGGAGGGTGAGAGTGACGGAGGTGAGAAAATGTTTTTTTTATGAATCTCTTTGATCTATTAGCAGCAACAGCCGCTGCCATCCAATATAGCTATCAAGAATGTTTCAATTGTAATGGATTTAGCTCAATTTTTAAAAGAAAATCTTAATATTTCAACAATTTAGGATGAGAACGGAGGTGATAACCTATTTGTATACGCTGCATAAATTCGATTTTCAATTAGGAATCCTAACGAAATCTGTACTTAGCGGAAGCAAAAGATGTGCTGGGTAGTTTGAGGAAAGGTGGCCATGACAATTGGACATCTCGAAAACCAAGACAAGGTTTCTGCGTTTTCAGAAAATAAGTATTTACTTTGTGTGACGGAGATGAGAACGCATTTCGGGAACAGGCATATCACATTTTTTTTAACTAACATGGAATTGTTTAAAAATTGTTCGCTTTCCAAGACAGTATTAGTACTTTCAAACTAATCCATATCAATAAGAATTCTGAGAAGTAAAATTTATTTTGTCTTTCACAGACATCAAAGGTGGAGGTAGTTGAATGGGAAAGGGCTGAAACTGCAACTATCTCACCTCCGTCACATGCTATTTCTTTGTCGTTAATAAACAAAACAATTAAATTTAGGCAATAATGTGAAGGAAGGAAGTGCTATTTTCTAGAAATTGTGTCTTTTTTATTATTAACATCAATTTTTAATTATTTGTTGAAAATTGGGAACGCGCAATAAGCCAAAAGTGCATCATTACGAGAAATTGGCTCTAAAGCGCTGTTGAAAGTTGAGTTCCACTATTGAATGAGGGTTCACCTCTGCCCATGTATGTTGATTTCGTAAATTGTTAATACCATCACGAGTGTACTGTGACTCATCGGTAAATAAAATGTACTGTTGACGATGAGTGTTTACCCAATTGCAGTACTCCAAGGGAAATATCTGTAATATTGTTCTGACGAAACGTTCATTTACTTGACCATCGAATCACGTTCTATGTACTGCATTTGCATCGTTTTCTTCCGAATTAAATATTCTACAAATTTTGTTCTAAACATTTCTGTGTCAAATCTACTGCACCAATGTTATTGTACGTCAAACGGAAACAACATTGTTTCGCGATCTCTCTTTTGTAGGTTCCACCTGGGATATGCTTCCAAACACAGGGAGTTTCAATTCTGCGACATGTTTCATTCGATTTTTCAGGTCAACAACCATATGAAACCATTGATTTTTGCCCCGTAATCTATCTTTCCAGGCATTCAGCAAGTCTTCATTTCACCCAGGGTAGTAAATTATGGGTAAATCTTTCGCTAGCCGTAACTCGCTACCGAAGCATTTCCGGACCGATGTTTATATAACTTTGTTTCTTTACTTTTACATGTAGAATGAGCTCCCGCAGATATATAGAAATCACCCTGTATAATAACAGAGCAGTGAAAGAGACAGACTGTAAGGTAACAGTGAAATAGACCGTACACAAACAGAGCAATGACAGAGAGAAAGACTGTAAGATAACAGTGAAAGAGTTTATAAAATTACAGAGCAGTGTGAGAAAGAGACTGTAAAATAACAGTGAAAGAGATTGTACAATAACCGACAAATCACAGAGAGAGACTGTAAGGTAACAGTCAAAGAGATTATATAATAACAGAGCAGTGAAAGATACAGATTGTTATGTAACAGTGACAGAGATTGTACAATAAGAGAGCAATGACACAGAGAGACTGTAACGTAACGGTGAAAGAGAATATATCAAAACAGAACAATGACAGAGATAGAGAGTGTGTAAGGTAACAGTGAAAGAGACTATATAATAGAGCAATAACAGAGAGAGAGAGATTATAAGGTAAAAATGAAAGACTGTTTAAAAACAGAGCAATGACAGAGAGAGAGACTGTAAGGTAACAGTGAA
>JAFIDM010107161.1:0-11607 GCA_023159025.1 Thereuonema tuberculata | reverse complement strand
ACTTTACATCAAGGTGACCTAATTTGTTCAAGGTGACCTTGTTCAAGGTGACCTACATCTATATCGCCCTATTATTCGCATCTATACGACCCTGTTAACTACTAACGACTGCCGTTTCAACGTCTTCCTGCCACTTGAGGTATTCTAGGTTTACGCCCTCTTTCTGCTCAGACTATAAAGCCATCAGTCTCCTCAATTCGACGAATCATGAGTCGCAATGCACTTGATGTCAGCGGACCTTTTCACAATGATTTGTGACGTCTGTACTCGCGAAGCGCTGCAGCAGCGTTTTTACCATTCTGATAGAATAACTTTAAAAATAAGGCGCGTTCCGGCAACGTTAGACGTTATCGTCAAAGAATGTCTCTGAGCAGTCTCTCATTTCAATTTATATCTGATTCGATGTCTGATGGCGTAGCTTTATGAAAATTTCAACAACTCGTTCAGTTCGCAACGCCATATTTGTACCTGTCGGCCACTTTTTTGAACTGATTTTTTTTTATTACAGAAATTCTTTCCCCATAATCTCGAGTAATCATACGATCCAAGTCCAGCGTGGTTTCTTCAGTGATTCTCTCTCCAGAGTGGTCTGTGTAGGGATACTTTAATTTGAATCGCCTTTAAGATTAAAAATTTAATATTCTGTAATAAAAATGAACTATAACAGACTCTAAGAGATATTCCTTGTTAAGTTTGATGTAAAGCAACCAATTTTTGTAATAACAATTTGTAAACGTTTTTTCTTCACAGTCGTCAGAAATGTGAACTGGAATATTCAGAATGAATTTTTCAACATTACCAGACCTTTGTCCAGATAGTTGTTTCAATGTATGAAGCCCATGCTTTAAGGTGAGATTCCCACTTCTATTGCCACAATATTAACACAGAAAGACGAAAAACATCCAAATCAGTTACGGGATTCCATCTTAGTGAAGGAGTATTTGCTATCTGTAAGGGCTACCTTTAGAATATTCATCTTTAGAATGTTCACCTTTAGTATTCGTGAACAGTTAAGAAAGGAATGCATCAATGATATATTCAATAATCATTGTTCAATTTATATATATAAAAATTAATTAATTTTAGGTTTCTTCATGGAAACTAAAATCTCATACATAATGAGAATCAAAAGTTAATAATTATATTATATAAAAGTGTTATTCTCTCTGTCATAAGACTAAGTTTTTCCAATTTTATGACCTAAACTATAAGAGATAGATTGGTCATGTAAATGGATAAAATGTTGAGCTTTTAAAGACAAACAAAATGCAACAAAAATCTTTCGAAAAAAGTTTTTGGTTTCCAAGATGGCGCCTTTTAAAGGGTCAAATTTTGACTTTTTCTCAATTTAAACGGAAAGTATAAAAGTTCGAAGAGAACATTATATTGAGAAAATGATAATATTTGAAAGTTCTATCGAACGGTATATCAGTCATTAACAAACGTTTCTGCGTTAGGAAGATACATGCAAAAATGAAGAGTTTTTGTGGCAACCCCTCTCCCTGTGTGAATGCCAATGTGCAATACACCTGAGTTAAGCGGAAAACGCCACAACGAGCTGGGAAGTCATGTATTCTCCGATCTCCATATTAATTTTCTATTTACTATTTTTTTTTATGCTATACATGCAAGGATTCCGGAGCGAAGCGACGGTACCCGTCTAATTATTGTAAAATTAAGCTCTATTTTTCTAGATTTTATTTTATTGAAAATAAATAGATTTGAATATGAAGTCTTCGATGTAGTGGATAGTAACCATAATACAACAAATTAATAAGCGTTAATTATATGTTCATTACTGAAATTTGGACAATTGGGCAACTAATACAGAATGAATAAAGATTAAGAAGTAGAATCACTATGTGGTAAGCCTTGCAGGGATGAGAAGAAATGCAATTGGATATGAAAGAATCAAATGGTGGTTGTTAAAGGCGGATCATGTAGCTGGCAACCCTCGTAATGCTACAACCTCATTGCAGAGCTGATCATCTAGGTACCAAAGGTATTAAGACGGTTCTGTTACATTAATGAGTATTACTCATGTCCCGGTGGAGATTCTTGTCATTTAAAAAAACGGAATAAATGGAAATTATCTACAATACCGACCCAGTGGAATTAAGACGATTTCGAGACACATAGTAGATAAGTAATCGAATTTCTAAAATGTTTATGAAGAAAATTAGAAAATTTAGTGGCACTCCTTGCAGAAGCACTCCTACAAAATAAGAAAAATGGCGGTCATCGAAGTGTTTGTTAATCTACCAAAACTCATTCCGAAATGAAAAGAATGTTGTTTTTTTTCTGTTGGATTTCCAAACGAAACATCGTAGATGGGATCTATAATTTCCCGACAGGTAGGTTTCTTTCTCGCTTCCTAACGTGGCTACCAATTCTTGCCATCAAACTGTGCACATCCGGCACCCACGAAAGAATTCCAACTAAATTTCGAGTTTTCTTACAAACTATCGATACAAAAAACAAAACAAAATTAAAGAAAACACAGAGTTTGTCGCAATTACCTATCTACTGTGCATTTCGGAATCGTTTAGTTCCAAAAAAACGAAAATTCGTCTTCAAAGTTGTAATTCCACTGGTTCGGTGTTTCACACAGCTACCGAATGAATTTTTAGGCTTTGGTCCAATTTTTTGTTCCTTCAATTTCACAAACCCCTTTTTCTTTCACTACCATGCATTACAAATTGCACAAAATACACCTGAACAACCAAATGTAACAAGTCGTTCTTGTACTAATTCCAGTGTTCTTCAGTAAAGTTCATCCTAAAATATCCATCACGTACTTCTCTGTCTCCGATTGCTATATATTAACTATAATGCCGAACTAACATAGCAAATGGCAGTAGGTTATTACGCCATTTTATGTGATACGTCACAGATGCCAATAATGATCTTGTCACGATATAAATCGCAGTTAATGCTTATACACGACAAAATAAATATTTAATACTTCGGAAAGGATATTTTAAGCAAGGAATAATTAATTGACACTATAGTAATTGTAGAAATAAAATAAGATAGAGTTGGATTCTATCAAATTCTTCTTCTATGGAAAATATCAACAACAAGACAACAATACTTCGAAACAGTATCATTCTTTGGTATCGCTTTTGATGCATCAAGCAGCAGTTCTCTGTTGAAATAATAAACACGTTCTATACTAAATCCCCGTAATTCCTTATTTTCACATTTTTTAAAATCCGAAGCAGGAGAAGAAGTTAGGCTTCTGTTTTGCTCTTAGAATGAGGAACAAAATTTTCAAGTAATATGAATTCAAAAGAGATTCATGAGTAATTGTAATTTCCAAATTAGAAATCTGTAAGTTAGCACATGCTAAGTATCTTCTAGTTCTAATTATGCCTATTTTCTTTTTAAATTATAATTTTTATTAAGAAATTTTTAGTTATTACTATTTTATTACCTACTTTATTTTTCATATATTTTAAAAACGATAGTTTCGCAACTTTACTTTAAGAACGTTAAGAAGATTTTTGATTCTAGAATGTTATTCAAAAAATAAGATTCATTGCTTCATTTATTTCCAAAATAAACCCAGTAACATAGCAGGGAACGAGCAAAAATTAGAAGTTAGGAACTTTTTAATTTGTTTATCAATAAATTTAAGATCTTATAACTGTATAATATGATTTTGTTTTTTATTGCACAGCAAATGTAATTCTTATATATGTGATATTAATGGCTGTGAATTTCGTATTTTTTATTTTATTAAACTAGAAAAGAGATAATAAGATAGGTAAATGTATATCTATAGATAGATATAAATATATTTTAGGCCTCGAAGTCTTAAGTTCAGTGCCAAATAAAAAGTACATTATTGTGCTCCAGGAATACTTGTGATTTTTAAAAATATTTAATTTAAAAGCAGGATTTCTTTTTCATTCTGCATTTTTGCCTTCGTTTTTATTTAGGCTAATTTTTCCAAAACCTATTTTTGCAACGTTCGATGTTCTTTTATAATACACATCCCAATTATTTTGTATAAATTTTTTAAAGAAACTATAGTTGTGAATTTAGAATTTTATTTATTAGCTTAAATAGCGCTATTATATTTATTTGCTTTTGTTTTTAGAACAAAAAAAAACAAACAATTAACTGTAAATGAAGTTTTTTAAATATATTACATATTTTACATTTTTATAATTTAGAATGCAAAGCTGATTTTTGGTAAAAATTATTTTGAAAATTATTCAATTTACATCTTAATACTTTAGACGTGTATAAATATATTTTTTTTTAAAACAAAAACTTAAAAAGGCGTATTTCTTTTAGGTAACGAAATTTGCTACAAAAATTTTGGATAAATTCAAAATAACCAGGCGGTGAGTTTTACTTATTTGAAATTATAACCACATTATTAATTACTGATTTCAGAAGAAAAGAGATCGATTTGGAAACATTTTTTTTTTTACAAATTTTCCTAATTTCAAAATCAAAATTTTCTTTTTCTAATATCAAAATTTAAGATTTAAATAAATTTAAGGTAACGTTGCGAAGTGAACTTCCTCTAAACTACTGGCTAAGATTTCTAAAGATTTTGTCAATCATTTATTTACCGGTCGAATAGGGCAAATATACCGAAAATTATTCAAAATTTTATTATTCAATATCTTATAGATAGGTGCGAACATTTTAGGTAATAAAGTGCATATTAAATAGCACTTAAAGAGCTGTGCATCAAGCTTACATTAAAATTGAAGGTTGCTCAAATCTCTTCTTAGTCTACATTGGTTGCTTACCCCATTCATCGGCAGTTAAATTGCTGTTGAATCATCAAAATTTAGATGCCCAATTTTCTTCTGTTAACTCATTCCTCAAATAAAAAGCTTCCATCAGCCCCCGCGCTTTTCACCTTTTTTTCAAGATGGCAGACATCAACTCCGATTACTACGAATTTAACGATGAAATAAATCCTGATGTATGTACAGTATAGTACCCAAAGTCATTTTAGATACAGCTAATTTATTTGAAGATTCTCGTCTAATAGCAAAAAATTTCGCCTTGCTTGTTTTTTTTTTCTCCATGGAAGGTGCCATTTTCTAAAGTCGCTCATGCGAAACGTGATACGGAAATGACGTTAAATATTAAACCGCAGCCATTTAGAAACACTGACAGGAACAACGACTCTTCAGTATAATAGTCTAATTGTGTTTGGTGCACACTTTTATTTGAAGATCTGTAGAGCTTCGTCACCATTAGATGCTCATCAACTGATTCTACTTTGGCAGAACGAAGGTAAATACAGCCATCAATAGTCCGCACAATATTTTGATAAACTTGTGATTAGGGTATGGTAAAAAAAAAAAAATCCTGTTTCCATCTTGATTTTTTGCATAACAATAAGAAAAGAGTAAAATTTAGTTATCAAATTAGATACATTCTGTTAACTTTTTTCATATTTTCCAAGAAAATTAACATTCTCTAACTTAAAAAAAACTAATTCTTCAATTTTTAGTTTGGAAAACAATAATTGAAAAGTTTTATTTCGGAATGCATGCGAGGAAAAATGATTATTGAAACGGAAAAGAAATTGTTTTTCAAAGAAATATGAAAATTATTGAAAATTACTGAAAAATTAATTTTATATCAATAGACGAATATTTTTTTTTTTAATAATTTCTCTAGTATTGAAAAAAAAAACCCTCCAAAAATTAAATTCAGTATTCCTAAATTTTTGAAGGACAATTTCTCAGCCATTGTATTAATTACAACCATTGCAGTTGTGATGATTAAGATTTAATTTAGTTTTCTGAAAGTAAAGTGAAAGATTTCAGATTGAAATAGACAAATTTTGCTGGAATAGGCTATAGTGTTCCGGGAACAAATGAAGTCCCTGCTTGTGAAAAAAGTGGAGGGAAAAGGACCGGGACGAGAAAGAAAATTGGAGAAGGTCTAAGTAGTTAATTCAGATTTGAATGGATAAGGAAAAGAGATGGAGATAATTATCATATTTAATAAATCGATATTGATATTAAAATTAATGAATTTCTTGGAAAGAATTAGTATAGACGATGTAATATATTTTTCTATAGATTTTTTTTTCTTATTTTTACAAGTTAAATATGCTGGTAAATAGTTTGCCTTCTATCCTTTTAGGTCAAGTTAAAAACAGCTAATGCTATTGTTCGTCAACCTGTAATGGCAAATGCTTAAGCGACCTTAATACAATTGGGGTGTTAACCACGGTCCTCGTACAAAACAAAATTGAATTTTGAAATAATAAAACCATATAGAGAGAGGCTTATCTAACAATTTCATGCTTATCCAAAAGAATATTTTGTATTCGTTGAAGTCTCAATACCTACAGATATTAAAAATATATATGGTGTGGCAGGGAAGTTCCTATATCCATAATGTATTATTTATTTGAACCATATTTTTTTATGGTCATGTTAATTTACCTGTTACAAACATGATTAATCCCACAGCTTGAAGACGCGAGTATCATGGAACACGTATGGCTACCTGCTCACAAGGCTCTTACTGTGCGCGAACTGTCTGAGACCTCTCAGCCATCACTTGGTCTTTCAAGTAGAATAACACATTCTGAGTGTATTTCTAGCAGACTGTTTTGAATCATTTGCTTGAGTATATTCTAAAGATATCTTTTCTGTATTAAATGTATATTTATATACAAAAAAGTCTAGAGCCTAATGTATATCATGGAAATAAGTATTTATTTTATGAAGACTTATTATATTATTTGTCGGTTTGGAGTGTAAAAATAGGTATTTATTAATTTCGTATAATTTTATCGACAGGATTCAAGAGAAACAAAAGGTTTGTTATGGTTTGTAATTTGACCCCACATTTTCATTTCTTATGCGATTCTAAAATTTTGCATCACAGGCTTGTCGAATGCTACTTATCAAACTTTTAACATAGTATAACATGAGTTTAGTAATCATTAGTTTTTGCCTTAAAACATTGTAAATCAGTATATTGTTTTTTGTAGAATCATCTAATGAACTGCAGTTGTATCTTGTATTTTACGTCACTTTAATCAATAAATTTGTGCCATTAAGGATTCTATTCCCTTTTCCTTATTGTTCCAGATATTACTTTCAATTTTGTGATTACTTTTCCAGGTGTAAAGGCATTTTTATTAATTTCTCTTCCAAATAGTTGTTGGAGATTTGAGGTTAGGATTTCCAATATGACTTACTGTTCGAGGATTCCCAATTTCGTTGTGGACGGCAGATTTCAGCAAACAGCGAATCCGCCATTGAGGCATGGGTCGGCAGGACCGGATAACGATCCCTCAGATGGAACTGCCGGAAATGAGGTAAAAATTAACACTCTAATCACGTAAAAGCAATCTGTTGTGTAAGATTTTTTGTAATATAAAGTTATTATTGCCTTAAATTAAATTAAACAGTTTTGTGTGCTGTTTTTTATCATAATATTTAGTTAAATCTTTTTCGCACGCGTAAAAAGTATTTTAAAGTTTTAAAAACTTAGTACATATTTTTTGAGACTATTGTTTTATGATGTCACAATTTTTAAACCCTTTCGTTGAACAACTGTATATCTTGAAATATAAGTCGTAGACACATCCTGTAGTGCTTTATTTATAGCAAATTTACTAGCCTTTAAATTTGAGTCTTATGACGTTTGCTCTATTCTATTAGTTTAGAAGATATTTAACAATTTTCATACATTTGAGAAAATCGTGATTTTTGGGACGCCTGTGTCTCTATCACTAATCAGTCTACTGAGCAGGTTTTGGGCTCAAACTGTGACAAATTTACTCTACTTTAAATTTAAGAAGGATAATATTTTTTGTAAAACAAACCGTTCGAGATATTGTGAAAAAAAATAGAAAATATTCAAAATTTTAAAGTTTTTTTACCACGTGGCGCGCAGTATTGCGCGGAAGTCGAAAACTTGGATTTTATGGTATAAGCCCAACACTAACAACATATCCAAAAATCAAAACTAACCGACCTTTTGCAAAGCAAACCCTATTTTTTTGGACGGATTTACTGGACATTTACGCATTCTTGAAATGTTTTGGTAATCCCATAAAACGATGACTCCGCTTCAAACTGGAAATAACATCATTTCTCATTGTTAATCCGAATAATTTTGAAGGATAATGTAAAACTCATCAAAGTTTATAATAGTTTTCACTGAATAAACAAATTTGAATAGAACACTTATAAATAAGCTAAATTATTCTTCTTTAAGACGTGATCGTCTTCATAGAGCTTAACTTAAAATAAATACAATATAGTACAAAAGAAAGCTAAAAATTGTTCGATAGTCTTTTAAAATCCTTTTTAACGACCTTTCTTATCCAAATATTTTCTGTGTTACAAAATTTAAACTAAAAAATATTCAATTTTTTAAATAAAATTATACACTGTCCGGCCACTTTATACTTAGTAGCCTCCTTCAACCCTCAAAATGAACTAAATTCGTCCAGGCATGGATTCCTCAAGATACTGAAAAAGTTTTTAGATGTATTGAATAACATGCAGACCTGAGTGTCATGCAGTTCCTGAAGATTTGATGGAGGTGTAGGCCTGGAGCAAACATCCCGTTCCAGCTCATTCCACAAATTTTCAATCTGGCTGAGATCCGGGGACTTTGCGGGCCACGGCAGCAAGGAAAAGTCATAGTCATGTTCCTCAAACCATCCCATAGTAATGTGGGATTTGTGCACCGACGCAATATCCTGCTGGAAGGAGCCATCTGCATGAGGATAAACTGTTAACATGTACGCTCTAGCATCCCTGACGTGCCTCCAGAGGTATCAATGAATCCAACGTGTGCCAGAAAAATATCCCCCACACTACTACACTGCCTCCACCGGCTGGTGGAGTTGAGACACAGAATTTATGCGCCCAGGAGGGATGTACCTAATAAAGTGGCCGGACACTGTATATTATATTTTTTTAAATTTTCAAAAAGAATATTTGCAATAGTATTGAAGAGGTATATATTCGCAATCAAATTCTCTTTAATTTTTCTAATAGAAGCCTGACATTCTTCCGGACATACAAGTGGATGTTAAGCACAGCTCTGTCTTCATCCATCACAGGGAATATCATCTCCCTGATTCGAGCCAGGTGCTGTCTTTCACCTATCAAGATGGTGCCTTGGTGAAGACTACCGTAATTCGAGATAATCGCTCGATTATGATGGAGAGCGTGACTGTTCAAGAGGTAAAAAGAAAGTTCTCGAATAGCAATAGTTGCAGATGTTATTAGATTATCTTATAGACTTGGGCATTTAAAAGTTTAAGGTTTTAAACTTAGAATTCGCAGTGGCAATAGTTTTAAATAAGAAAATTGAATTAAAAAAGTAACATCAAAATAAGTTCAATTCGATTACTCTTGAGTTTCATAGTGTACACGAAACCATAGCAACCCCGTACATATTTCATTTTCTACAAATGATTATAAAATAAAAAATTTAGTTACGAGGAAAAAATAAGTAAAAATAAAGAAAAAGCATTGCAGTGAGTAGGATTCGAAACCGGGTTATTGCAGCCACACCAAAATACCAACCACTTTACAGTCACGACTACGAATACCCACATTAATATCTGTTAGACGTTGAGAATATTTTAGAGGGCTGTCCAAAAATGCTGCACGGGGTGCGATTTTGTGCGGCCTGCTTTGAGTTTTGATTTTGAAGAGCAAAATACAATAATTTGAATTCGTTTTAGTCATTTTAATATTATCACTAATCGATAATCTGATGTTAATTATGTTTGGTGTTTTTACATCACTATATATCCACGTGTTTTCCAAATGTTAGTTGTCAAAAAAGCTTTCTTACACTGTTGCTCTAATGCGCATGCTTCGACAGCTTACGGGATACGATTAATGTACAATTAGTGATCGTTCGTTCAGCCATCACTATATACACTGTATTTATTATTCTAGATGCGGCTCTCGCAGAAATTTTTTTTTGTTTAATGCGGTCCTCGGATTAAGATTGGACAGCTCTACTTTAAGGTATTATCACGAGACTGGAACAGGAAGTGAAAATCGAATTTATTCCCTACTTCAAGTTATAAGCTTTCCTAAATAGTATCACTCAAGTTTATCGACTTATAGTTGGGCTGTAGAGATGCTTTAAGATAGATTAACAGAACCATCTTAATAGCTATTTCAGTTTGTGTACAGGGGTCACTAAAAAGACAGGTCTTAAAACTATATATATTTTTTTTTAATTGCTACTTGGAAACATGATTAGATTTTTACATAATTTTATGGGTATTCTAACAACAACAGTACAATATTTAGGATTAAAGAGCCGAAATTTTACTTAATAACAGATCACAGATAAATAAATAAGCCCTAATATGTTTAATTAACAGTTCATTGTGAAATAAGTATTTTATTAAAAAATATATATTTATTTGAATATATTAAGTATTATCACGTGACACGAAGAGAGTGACTCAAGACCAGAATTAGTATTTTTCCCCACTTCTAAATATAACAGTGTAGTATTTGTCTGAGTTTCAGTTTGGGCTGTAGAGGTACTGACTGATGGACGGACAGAATGAACGTAAGAGCTTCACTCCACCAATTACATTTTTTGCATACGGAGCAACAATTATATACACGAGCGTAATCGAATTTTTATTTACAATCGGTCACGTTGCTGCTGGATTGCTGATTCAAGCACTAAGCTGATAATGGTAAATATATTCAAAAACCTATATAAAAATCTCGAAATCTGTGGATTATTCGTCCCCGAACCTATACACACATTCGAGTATTTCATGTGAATTTGTAGTGTGCCGAAAATGTACTGCAATCTACGATATTCAAGTTTTGTTTCCTTCTTAAAGACGAAGAGCACGACAACGATCCTAATAGACACAAGAAACATTGGACAGGATAAAGATCATATTTAACACTTTACCTTCTTTTCACGAATTTTAAATCCCTGTACACAAATAATAGATATAAAGTAAAGTGCTAGTTAGAACAGGAAGATACTTAAGTAAAGGCACCAAATTTGAATATCAGCTTTTTTTCCGAAGCTTTATTTCGAAACACTTGTAATACTTCCTCTTGATAAGTGGTATTCAACCTTTCGAGTACCCTCAGATTCAATTTATCTTGAACTCCTAACTCCTACAGTTACTTGTGCATAATTCAAAATATTCAATTTATCTTCAAATAAATAAAGGTCTAGGACATAGGACAATATTTTACAAAAATTATTGGCGCCTCTTGTGGCTGTTGTGCCAAACAATCTCTCCAAGCTGCTGCACTTCTTTTAAACCTTTAACTTTCGCTGTAACTGCACTAATCCATGCATTTTTTTTTACAAGAGTCAAGAGAATTAGAAGTGGAAGGATGTAAGACATGATAAAGACTAGCATCAGAGTAAACAACGAAACTTATTACTTCAAGCAAAATTAAGATGGAAAAATAAAATAATAAAAATCAACTCTCTTGCTTCAGTAGATTATATTCTCAAAGAATATTCAGTTTTCAAAAGTATTTCCTTAAAAATAATGAAAAATAAAACTTTTTAGACTGTGCATATACAGACTTTTTTTTTTCACGTAGCCCTTAGAAGTCTTCTCGTGCCTCGGGATGA
>JAFIDM010107160.1:0-11607 GCA_023159025.1 Thereuonema tuberculata | reverse complement strand
CAAAACTCACATTTAAAAGGCTTTTCCCCTGTATGTGATCTCATGTGGGCTTTCAAATATCGAATTTTTGCAAAACTCTTTACGCACAAGTCGCATACATATGATTTTTCATCCATTCTTGAAGGTATTTTAATAGTTCCAACGTCTTCAAATGAGTTCATCAGTTTCTGTAATGAAATATTAATTGAAATCCCCAAAATAACTCCGTATTCTTTATAATTGAATGTTTGAATTTTAAAGAAATGTTATTGAAAACAAACTAAAAGATTACAGCAGTTCATATCTGGACGAATCGACATAGGGAAATGAAACATTTTTTTCAAATCTTTGTTAGTCAACTCAGTTAATATAAATGATTTATCAATGTTCAATCCTTAAACAGTCCTAGTTTCTCTAGGAATCTCGACTGATTGAGGAATAGAAGATTCTAGATAGACACTTATAACAGATGACACACACACGAGAATGACTGCTGAAATAAAAAATTTAGGTAAACTTCGGTCAAAGAATATAAACAAATGTGTTCTAATGATTAATTTCGACGATATTCTTTGCTTCGATGGCGGTTATGTCTTTTGTGATTGGCTCAGAAATAGGAGGTTTTGATTGGCAAACTAGTAGTCATGTGATGTCAACATCCGGTTGTGTTGTTCCTGTGAACAGTCACTATCTATTTGAATTTTGATTGCCAAAGAAATTTAATTCAGTACTTCATATTTGGTTGAATATTTGCTATTGTTTATTTATGCTTTTATTGTTATGTTTAAGTAATTTTCATATCCTTAATTAGAACTTTTAATTTTCTTTCGTTTTATTTCATACTTTGCTTGGTCGTGATTACATTCATTTGAATATGAAAGTTGTTAAAGGAGTTAGAATTGTTTTAGATTTTAATTGATTTTTATCATTTATCGAAATTGAAACTGGAGAGTTATGACAGTGGAAGAAAGGCCGAAAAATCAAAATCTGTAGTAATTATAGGAGTAATTTTATGAAGGGGTTATTAATGGAAAATAAAATAATTCGATTAAAAACCTATATCGCTTATTTTTTATTTAGAATTTTTATTTTTTTTTCACTCATAAATTTTGAAAAGTCCTAAACTCTTCTTAAATAGATTGAAAAGGTTTACTAGGTTCTGTTTAGTGACCTATATACTTTTGATACTTAATCCAGGGAAGCAAATAATCAAAAATATATTTAAATTTTCAATAAAATAAAAATACTGTGTCTCTAAACAGTTGTTACAGTTTCCTTTAACAAGATTGAGTTATTGAAATAAATTTGCTTTTATTTTATTCTTTTCTTTTTATTTGCAAAGTTCAATTTCAAAACGGTTGTAATTTTGTTGTTAATATCCAATTAAAAGAAATATCTATACATTAGTGCTAACTTCTGTATTTTTGTATATTCTAAAGAGAATCTTGAATAAGTAATGCTTAAACACAATGCACTATGTGTTTAAATAGTCTTTGGTCAAATGCTCACTCTATAATAGAGTTTCATTCTTATATTATTACTTTTTGAAATCTAAGCAAATACAAAGTTCCCTCATCAACTAAAATAAACCAAACTTTTTTTCCTTTTACACAGTAATCTGGTGTAAAATCTTCAAAAACCTTTCTTAAGAAGGGACATTCATCTCTCATATGATGCAGTTTATTAATAATTTTTACCTATTAGAATACAGATCTTTTATACTATCTCCAGAATAAGGCCATCTTTATGAGCTTGGTGATAAATTAATAGCCTAAGTTTTTATTGGAAATGAACTACTCTGATAGATAAAGAACTGATCTGTTACTGGTTCCAAATCCAAATATGGATTTGCAGTTAAGAACAAATCCTGTTCTCTTTTATTTTGACAAATGTTTGCTTCTACAGTGACTATTAGCTACTACTGAGGATGGTATTATGTTGCCACAACTAAAAATGATGACTTATCACTAGGGTTAAGAGGTTTTTAGCAGTATTTGGCATTTCAGTTAATTTAGATTTCGTGTTTTATTGCATTTTCTATAAAACAGCATTTTTTTTTAAAGATTCTTATATGTGATGTTTCATTATAAACAAAGTTAAGAAGAAACAGAATTAGCTGGACCCCTAAAACAATAGTTTTCACTCAATAGGCATACTTTTTATTAGAAACTACAGGGTGGCACATAAGTCTCCATACAGATGATGTTGTCTTTTCATTTACATTAATTTATATTCTAATTTATACTAAAGTTTTTAATTTTGCTTTTTTTTTTGTCTGTGACAGTTTGAAAGATGCCATTGACTGTAGAGGAGAGAATTGAAGTAATCCTTCTTGTGGGCGACAATATGACCTGGCAGGTTGCTCGTTTGTTCAACAAACGTCACCCAGACCGTGATCAAATCACACGTGACACTGTAGCTAAGTTGATAGCCAAGTTTAAGGAAACAGGTAGTGTTCAAGACAAGAAGAGAAGTGGATGTCCGAAGACGTCAACTGATGAACAGACGTCGACATTTATCGTTGCATCAATCATTAAAAGCCCGAAGAAGAGAACCCTCCAACTTTCAAGGGAGTCGGGTGTAAGCCGTTGGAGCATCCAGAGAATACTTAAATTGAGTAAATAAATATATGTTTTGGTAATAAATAATCAACATAAATGTAAATTACCTGTATGGAGACTTATGCGCCACCCTGTATAGGCGAAAATATCTTGTCACATTAAAAAGAATTACCTGTTATACTATATACGTAAAGGACTACAACATTAAACAGTACTTGCAAACAGCTTGTTCATTTGTGTACAGGAATAGATACACCTAAACATTAACAAACAACATATTACATGTTTCCGCTGTTTCACTTTTCATGGTTGTATACCTGTCATTTATCACCAGTCCATGCATTGTGAAAACCTATCACAATTTGCATAGCTCGTTGGGAGCCACGTGTACCAGATGATTATCATTAAAGTTTCCCACTTTTGTGCGAGACTGCGTTATTGCACAGATAGTAATGCAACTTTGTGCATAAGCTCTGTTGAGCATAGGGAAGAGAATTCCAACGAAAAATAAATTACTTCAAACAGCTGCCACCAGGTGAAAAACTGGCGCTGTATGAAACGTGCAATGCATCTGTGAATGAACAATTTGCAGAAATCACCATGCCATTGGGAAAGAAAGAACTTCAACGTTCTAAAATTAAAGAAAAAAAAAACCAACTTATCTAAAGTTAGTGTTTATTTCTGTATGAAATTAATAACATTCTAAATTATTTGTATCCAATAAGAATACATTATTACAGGGAATATTTCTCTTATCACAAATTTATAAGGATGTATTAGAATTCTTAAATAAAAAATAAAACGTTTTCAGAAGAATCATGATTTCCTGTAAAATATGTGAACTTGAACTTCTCTTGATAAAGTAAATTTGAAATCTTCGTATTTTTTGAAGTCTATAAAATATACCTGCGTAAGCAATGGTTTAATAGTTCCAATTGTCTTCAACAGTTTCAACTTCCTTCATAGGTTATCCCAAAATTCATGGCAAAACATTGACATTTTACTTGAATTGTTTTTTGTTTTTTACAGTAGGATGGTCCAGACTGGAAGGACGAGCCATGTTCTTGTTCATTTCGCAAAATCAAGGGGTCACGTACATCTCCGAAATCACAAAATAAAAGATGGATCAACATAGATGAAACTTAGAAAAGACAAAAACAACTTGTAGTAATTTCTGGAATTTCTATAGAATCTGACTGTCTAACCACTCACTTGCACAACAGACATTTTACTCTCTTCACTCATGCAAACGCTTTCTACAAGCAAGTATTCCCCTTCAGCAACGGGCTGATCGTAAGAGACTAGACCTATGGATGGATAAATGAGCCATTTTCTTTGAAAGTCCATTTTATATTGTATGGAGACATTTAAGGGTTTGCATTCGAATGGTTTGAAAAATATTGGTATATGTTAATATGTTCAGTTTATGTTTTTTTAATATTAAAGTGATCCAAGTTTATAATGTGATCGTTTTGAAAATTTTAGTTAAAGAAATTTATATTTTTGATGCCCTCAAATGGACTTACACCACTTTCAATGTCAACAAAATGTAAAAATCATACCTTTATGAAATATTAAATATAGGATTTCAATTGAATCAAACCAATTTTTTTATGAAATTTTTAATATAATAAAAAAAAACAAAATAAAAAGGTTTTATTACAATATTTCTTCAGGTAATGCCATTTAAATTACTTTAATTACAATTTTATATTAACATTATTTTTTTTTCATTATGAGAAAGTTTTTGAGGAATATAAGGTAATAGATCCATCATATCTTTGAATTTTTCGGATGTGATGGGTCTGGCGTGATGATATAAAGGTTCTATTTTTTGAACTAAATATTATGTCTTTGCGGAAAGTGGTCTTGCACCACTTTCAAAGTAATTATATTTGTAATTTCATTAACTACGAAAATGTATATTGACAAAATGATGGAAATTTTGAAGGAATTTTTTTTTTAACTGTTTACAGATAAAACGTCATAGCAGATTGCATTCGTTGATATCATTAACTAACTTTTTGTCAAAAATGGACTTACACCAGTTTCAAAGAAAATGGCTCAACTGTCAATTTCCAGTGGACTTTATTAAACCACGAGAGACTTTACTTCCAGGCTATGAGTTACCATGGCCTATGTGGAGGTCTCTTAACAGATTACGAGCTGGGGTTGGCAACTGCAAATACAACCTTCGTAATTGGGGTTACCTTGATTTGACCCAAGATGTACTTTGCTCTTGCGGTAAAGAAGAAACGATGATGCATCTGCTCTCATGCCCCGATTGCCCTGCTATGGTCTCTGAAGAAGACCTGACCCTTGGTACTTCTAAAGCAGTAGTTCTTGCTGCACTTCTTACAGATAGAATACAAGCAGTTATCAATACGATATGATGATGACTCTCTGTCGTATGTGTTGTTTGTAAAAACACAGAAGCATCTCCTTTTTTGTAAAAACTTTAAATATCAGATTTGTGAGATCTAAAAGAATTTCAATGGTCTTAATTGGAAGACACCAAATGTTCATAACTGATGAACCCAATGGACAACTATCCTACTACCTTATTTTTATTCTTTGATAGCTTTCTTTTGTTATTATTATTGAATGATTATTTGTCATTGTAGCTTCATAATTCTCCTTACCCAAATATGTCTTATGTTCTAGGACAATCAACACGACTTTCAAAAACTAGGCAAATTCAGTTTCACTCCTCCAAAACCCACCCATTGTCCCCTCATGATAGCTAACAAAAATATAATTAAACCAAAGTGTTTTTCATAAAAACTCAAAATATTTATTTAGGAATAGCGCAGCAGAGTATTTGTTCACTGTAGATTCATTAACTATTAGTCCAGTCGACAGGTAGGAAAAAGTGGTGTTAGGTGGAAAAAGGTCGGAAGTTAATGAAACTTTCGGATGTTGTTCAGGGACGGTTAATTAACATTTTCTTAAGTTTTTGACCTCGAGGACCCTGTGCGAAAAGAGGGGGGAGAGGGGAACTGCCAAAATTTCGACCTTTCTCCGGTTTTTCCTCAATAACTTTTTTCCCTTACGTCCTACGGCAAACGCATCCCTATACTATTTTGTAGAGCGTTAAATTTCCTACAACTTTCACTATTCAAACATGCTTGTATGTCAATTCGTTATCGAGATGTGGCGCTTCGAAAAAAATATCATTTGTCAAAATTCGCAAAAAATATGCCCAAAAATGCCGAATTTCACCTTATTTCTTCTGTTATACCCGAATTATGATGAAATGTTGTTGTAATTATGGTTCCTGGTTACAATAACTAACTTTGGACACCCCCCCCCAACCCGACTCCCGCTCCCCCCTTTCCCCACCCAACCCCAATTCACAAAAGCTAATTTTCTTCTCTGATGGAAGCCAACCATATTCACATCATGTTGTTATTGATATTAGTAACTTTTCGGATCGATACCCTCCCCCCTCCCCCAACTACAAAATTATCCCAGGGCTGCTGGGTCATAGGTACCTATGGTATGTAAGTAAGGCTTCCGACATCCCGGTTTCACACTACCACAATATTACATTGTCGACTTACTTACTACAATTTTCACAATTCCTACGAAAAGCTATGGAGGACTCACTTGTGGACGCGGTGTAAGTGATTCTGTGCTTGCTAGATGGACATTGGGCATGCTATGCCTTCAAAGCATTTGTGAATAAATAGAATTGTTCGCTGATGTTCCCTCAGAGACATCTGAACAGCATGTGGACATGAGACCAACCCGAGTAGTGAGAGACAACACGTACATTGGGAAACTGCGCGCATGGTTCACTGAACACCCCCCATTCCTTCACATCCAGGCGATAGTTTCTCTGAGCACAGGAATCATTGGTAATGGCGAATTGTCACTTAGCACGAGAAATAGGCATATCATGCATGAAGAAAGTGGTGGGGGGAAATTTTGAAGAATTGAAACTGAAACGGAAGGATAAGGTCGTGACTCTCGCTTCCGTTGCCTGCTCGTTGAAAATTGCTGGAAAAAAATTCACTGTCGATCCTCTCACTCTCTTCCAGCGTGTCTGCATATCCAAAAAATCTGAAGAAGATCTGAAATAACTCTTCAAGTTTGAACTCGCACCCTTCCCCATGCCACTCTTCAATGAGCAGGGAATGCGCAAGGAAACAAAGTCTGCAATATACTCACTCTTCACTCCTATAGAGGAAGTCAACCTTGGCAACAGGAAATGTAACGTGATTGATTGAGGATACCTGTTACATTAGGTGGTGTGGAACAAAATTCCCACAACCACATTCGAGATGCAGTGCTCTACGTACATCAACTACGCGCAGAGACACTTTGGTAGCAATGTGATTGTTGTATTTCATGGATACCCCACTAACGCCGGCTATTAAAGCACCAAAGCAGCAGAACGAGCTCGCCGTTCTGCATTACAATTAGCAACCAAAGTCGTGTTCTCCTCATCTATCATGGTGACCATAGCACAAGAAAAGTTCTTGGCAAACAATCACAATAAGAGCGCATTCATTTCGATGTTGATGACACGAATGGCGGATGCTAGCATCGAAGTGAAGCAGGCATATGAGAACGCCGACGTGATGATCGTCAACACCGCCATATCCAAGGCCAGCGAATTCGGCAGCGTCATCATTACTACTGAAGATGTGGACATACTTATTCTGTTGACAGCATTAGGCATGTCCACAATGAACATCTATCTTCAGAAAAGTGGAAGAGGTGTCCTCTACTCGTAAAATTCCTGCTACTTTCCTCTCAAGGACATACTTTTTCTCCACGTAGTGAATGGTTTTGATACCATGTCAGCACCGTATGGATTGGGGAAGAACAAAATTTGCAGCACCTACATGAAGAATACCTCCCTCTCTGCAGCAGTGGCTCCGTTTCTCACACCAAACGCTACTCCTCAGCAGATCAGCGACGCTGGAGAAAAGTTCCTGGTAGCAGTTTATGGAGGCGACATTAACAATGACCACCTCGACGACCTGCGGTACCGATTATTCACACGATCAGTGACGAAGGCTAAATTGCAACTAGCCCGCCTACACCAACAAGGGACGCTGCCAAGTACCACTCCCTCTGCACTTACCAGCAAGTACAGGCGTGGTTAGTCAATGAACTTCTCCCATCAGTTTGGGGCTGGAGCCTAACCACGCGAGGGGTACTACCAATCCCAACAACCAGAAATGCTGCGCCGGATGACATCCTCCAGATTGTTTCCTGCAAGTGCAGCAAAGGCTGTAGCACCGGAGCTTGCAGCTGCAAGAAAGCAGGTCTTCGGTGCTCAGCAATGTGCAAGCACTGCACAGGCCACTCCTGCGAAAACGCCCCCGCAAATGATTTGAACGAGGAGGACTCACCAGACATTGTAGATGAATACGACGACGGCGAGGACGTCATTGACAGCTTGATCGCTCAGGAGGACGACGAGTTGTTAGAAGCAGAATCAACGGCTAAGAAATCCCGACATGAACTGTAATGAGTACCTACTATGATATGTACATATTTATATGAGTACCTTTCAATAATAGCATTTCTATTCCTCAATATAATGTATGCCTTGTGAATACCTTAATATTGTTAATTTCATTAATTTTTTCCACAAAAGGACTACATCTTTATTTTAAACATGCCCTGGGATAATTTTGTAGTTGAAGGGGGGGGGGCATCGATCCGAAAAGTTAACATAACATAACATAAAATGGGAGGTACTATAAAGTTCCTAACACTGCGGCCTCAAAAGGCCTATTGTGTATCCCAATGTCTTTAATTCTGCATAAGTCCTAGGATTTTACCAATCTGTAGTATTTTATGCAGGGGTATAGTCACATAGTTTGAGGGATTGGGAAAGCCCATACCTATCAACTTGTGTCTAGTGCTCGCAAGCGCTTCACACTCACATAGTATGTGTGCTGCTGTTTCATCAGCTTTTCCACATCTTCTGCAAGTAGGATTTGAAACTATTTTTATATTAAAGAGGTGTTTCATTAAGTGACAGTGACCTGTAAAGAGTCCTGTCAGGATTCTAGTCTGGTTCTTATCTAAACTAATAAGTTCCCTGGCTCTTTTCCTTAAAGGCTCTTTAATAAAGAGCTTTGAGTGTTTCTGCCCTGGAAGGTTATTCCAATAGGTCTTTTGCTGTCTCCTTGCCCAGTCCCGAATTGCAGTTTTAGTGGTTTCAATGGAGATCCCACAAACTGGTTCAGGTCCAATGAACGAGGTTTCAGCTCCTTTTTTTGCTAGCTTGTCTGCTAGCTCATTGCCTTCAATCCCTTTGTGTCCTGGCACCCATATTAGGTTTACCCAATTATGTTCAGCAAGACTGTTAAGGGTTTGTTTACATTCCCATACTAATTTAGAATTGGTGTTGGGAGAATTCAGGGCTTTAAGAGCTGCCTGACTATCTGTAAATATATAAATATTTCTATTTCTGTATTTACGTCTTATATTTTCATAGGCACATTGTAAAATGGCATATGTTTCCGCTTGGAATACTGTTGAGTAGATCCCTAGGCTTAGGCTTATATCCATCCTTGGTTTCATTCCTCGGATTCCAGCTCCGGTTTTCCCATTATGTTTAGATCCATCTGTAAACCAGATTATTCCATTGACATTAGTGGGTTTGTTATCATTATTCCATTCATCTTGGCAAGGAATGATAATGCGGTAAAGTTTTGTAAAAGATATTCTAGGTATCATCTTATCAGAATTCATTTGTAAGAATGGTTCTTCAGAAATGTCCCTAGTTATGACTGCGTGTCCCACATTACAATAATGTGGTTTCCACAGATTATTAATTTTAAGTCTATGTATGGTCGCTCTTGCCTCTGCTTCAAGTGCCAAGTGAAGAGGGGGTAGATCAAGAAGGACCTCCATACTGGCAGAAGGGTTGTTTTCATAGCCCCAGTAATGCCCATACATGCTAGTCTTTGTAAGGTGTTCAGTTTGTTCCTGGTTGTAATCAGTTTACCTTTAGTCCACCAAACTATGGCTGCATATAATATAATGGGTTTAATAACCATTGTGTAAATCCAATAGATTACACTAGGTTTTAATCCCCATGTTTTTCCAATAGCATTTCTACATGACCAAAAGGCCATGTATGCTTTATTGATAGTTTTATTAATGTGGGAATTCCAGTTTAGTTTTGAATCTAGGGTAATGCCCAGATATTTAACTTCCTTGGATATTTTAATGTTCTTGTTATATAGGATAGGTTCTGCAAGACCTTCCAAATTCCTTTTCTTCGTGAAAGGGACAAGAACCGTTTTATTGGGATTTACTGATAATTTAATATTATCACACCAATTTTCTACAGTACTTAGTGCATTTTGCATAAGACCTGAAATCACGTTAGGAAATTTACCCCTTACAATGATCACAATGTCGTCTGCAAATCCCTGAGTATAAAAACCTTTCTTTATTAGTCCCTCAATAAGCTCGTCTACCACCAGGCTCCACAGGAGAGGTGAAAGAACCCCTCCCTGCGGACATCCCCTGGTTACCGAAACTTTTAAGGTATCTTCATAAATGGAAGTATGAATAGTTCTGTTTTTCAACATAGCATTTATCCAACCACACGTGGTCGGGTCAATACCGTGTTTTTGTGCTGCCCTATCTATAGAAAGGAAGGATGTATTATCAAATGCTCCTTCAATGTCAAGAAACGCTGCAAGAGCTATTTCTTTATTTTCAAGTGCGGTTTCGACAATAGAGACAAGGCTATGAAGAGCCGCCTCAGTTGATTTCCCAACTTGATAGGCATATTGGTTTGGGTGTATTGGATAAGTCCTAAGTACACCCTCCCTAATATATTTATCAATTAGCTTTTCCATAGTTTTCAGAAGAAAGGATGTTAAGCTAATTGGTCTGAAAGCTTTGGCATGATCCGAAAAGTTACTAATATCAATAACAACATGATGTGAATATAGTTGGCTTCCATCAGAGAAGAAAATTAGCTTTTGTGAATTGGGGTTGGGTGGGGAAAGGGGGGAGTGAGGGGTGGGTTGGGGGGTGTCCAAAGTTAGTTATTGTAACCAGGAACCATAACTACAACAACATTTCATCATAATTCGGGTATAACAGAAGAAATAAGGTGAAATTCGGCATTTTGGGGCATTTTTTTGCGAATTTTGAAAAATGACATTTTTTTCGAAGCGCCATATCTCAATAACGAATTGACATATAAACATGTTTGAATAGTGAAAGTTGTAGGAAATTTAACGCTCTACAAAATAGTATAGGGATACTTTTGCTGTAGGACGTAAGGGAAAAAAGTTATTGAGGAAAACCCGGAGAAAGGTCGAAATTTTGGCAGTTTCCCCCTCCCCCCTCTTTTCGCACAGGGTCCTCGAGGTCAAAAAGTTGAGAAAATGTTAATTAACCATCCCTGAACAACATCCCAAAGTTTCATTAACTTCCGACCTTTTTCCACCTAAAACTACCTGTCGACTGGACTATATGTAAATCCAATACATTGTCTCAGTAGTAACGACATTGCTCTTCTAACCCTCCAAAAGATAAGATTGAAATAACTGGCTTTCAGATTCTCAGAAGTGACCTTGGCATTTCTTCTTCATATGCCAGTATGCTTTTAACTGAGCATCTTCCTCAAATTGTAATGATTCAAAGCAGTTGATTGTGTTATCTCCAGCTGAAGACATTGCTTAGCAGCTGCCTGTGGCATTCATGGCCAGATACAATAAACTCGAATCCTTCATTGACTTGTTTTGAAATAGAAATTGAAACAAGGTAGGGATAGTGATTAGTAAACCAATCACAGTGCTTTGCAATGGCTTCTGAGTCACCTTTACTTTAGAATAGACTGCGCCGGAGTGGTCTAGAAAATGCTCGCGCAAGTCTGTTCACGACTCCATGCTCTATTACACACCCCAGTTTATATGGAATAATCGTCATTCTTAACTCAAACCTTGTTAATATACTGAATTCCAAATAATGATTTAAAAAAAAATGGTTGAATGAAAAAATGAGGTCATGCGCATCCGTACGTGACGTCAGGAGAGAGGTGTGACCATAACTTGGGAACAAACACAGCCCTACA
>JAFIDM010107159.1:0-11609 GCA_023159025.1 Thereuonema tuberculata | reverse complement strand
CCACAAACTATGCAGAGCGGAGTTGGTGTTTGGGAATCACCTGTCCCGATAAATCCATATTTCAAGTAGGACTCATTATATTGTCTGTTAAAAGTTTTATGTTTCTTTGATGTTGAAGGTTCTTCTTCTGTCTCTTTACTGGGCCTTTTCGTTTTCCCAAGGAAACTTCCTATCGACGTCTGTTTCGTACTCATTTTTGCTAATTTGTGGGTTAAATTTGAGCAAACACAATATACATGTACAAGTACCGGTGAACCGAGAGAAGAGCGATACACACCTTCTCTCCACCAACGCCACTGCCGCTTGCAGCCGCTCAGCTCCCGATATCACGATATTTTGCGCATGCGCAAATATTGTCGATAAGGCAATCGCTAAAAACCAGTCTCTGGTTGCCTCTATTGAAAGGTTGTTAAAATAAAATAAAATAAAATAAAATAAAAATAGTGTATGTAGATGCTGTATTAACATTTGAGTTAATATTTCATTTTAAATTGACAAACACTTAGACATGTTGCAATATTTCCGTTTACTGATTTAATTAAAGTCCCCGCGGTGAATAAAGATCCTCCCAGAATGCAACGCAACTTATAGATTGAGCTTTCCTGGTTTTTCTTCCATTGAAATGGAAGATAAAATGGCGGTCGCCCAACAACGATGTGAAAAGTAAAAAGGATGCGTTGAAGGTCATTGCAGAATATACTACTAAAATTAGAATGTTAATATAGCTTTAATAAAAGAAAATATTCCCCCACCCTCACATAAACAAGTAAATATTAATTTAATACATATTTCTTTTTGGTGCAAGTTAATTGAACAAAACAACGCACGTTAATTGAATTTCTGACTATGTCTGTAATGAAAATAATTTATGAGTCAAGTTCTCATCAAAAAAATTCATTTTCTTAAAAAAAAACCCAAATAGCATACTTTAAAATTGATAAACTGAAATGAGAAATTTATTTGATCATGGAGATTCACTGAAATGTTTGTTTTTACAATGATAGAAAATATTTCAGGGGGTATTGAAATTTGCTGTTTTAACCACTACGTTTACTATTGTTATTAGTCTAATTTTTATTAACTTTGTTAAAAGAAAAAAAAAACAATTTTTTTTTTGTACGGAAACTCAGTTGTGTTACTGTGGTTACATGTTTGTGTTTTACTGTTTAATTGTTTGTTTGGGGGTGGGGGAAACACTTTATTTTATTTGTAAATAATTTATTGAAATCAAGGGAAATTTTCAAAATTAACAAATAAACAGTTGAATTTCAAGAAAATTAAATGTGCTCTTTCACAGTATTTGGTAGCCCTTAAAAGGGCTTTTGATAATGGGATTTTCACATATTTTTCACAGAATGACATTCGTCCACCCAAGTCTCGTCCAGGAAAACGATGTGACGTTTTTCGTTTCGCATGCGCCTTATTGAACGCAAGTAAAGGCAGATGGCAGCAACGATGTCACTTCGTTCAAGCAAAACAGATCGGTGATTGACTTTTTTGAAACGAAATCCTAATTTTCTCAGAATCACACGCATACTTGTGGCTGACCTGTAAATTGAATGCGTTTCTAGCTTTGGCGATAATAGTCCTCAATGTCGGCAATTCCTTCTTGATATGCATATCAGCAACAATTTGACGAATGATGTAACAATCAAAATTGTCAGGCGAACTCTTTGGAGCCAAACGAGGCCTTTTTTTTACCCTGGCGTGAGCAGCAATGGCGACTGAACAATTCTCTTCACCGTAGACAAACTCACTCCAGTATATTCTGCAGTGACCTTCAACGCATCCTTTTTACTTTTCAAATCGTTGTTGGGCGATACATCTTCTAGAAATCGACGAGCAACGTTGAGAATAATTTCCTTAGCTTGAATGTTGATAAGTCTTCCCTGTCGAAATGTTGATTGTGGACGCGCGACCGCCATTTTATCTTCCATTTCAATGAAAGAAAAACCAGGACAGCTCAATCAAACATTCTGGGAGGATCTTTATTCACCGCGGGGATTGTAATTAATTAAAATATATTGGAGTGTAACAAGTAATGTGCGAAGGTTAATAAATATTATTAAAAATGTATTTCACTATAACCTAAAAAGTTATTGCCTGAAAAAGTAAAAATATTAGTTTAAATATGTGCACAGTATTTGATTTAAATCCTGAAAGAATGATAATAATATTAAATGGTTGTGATTGCTTATGCAGCGCGTTTGGAATAGATTTAACAACTCAACAGATGATTAGAGCCTCTACTCGTCTACTGTTTACAGTTAAATTTGGAGTATCTTAAGAATCATTAATTTGACAGTTGGCTTTTGGCGGGAGAGCGACTGCCTTATTGGTGCGGTTTTAGGTGACGTCTTTCAGCTCCCGGTTACCCTCTCGTCCATGGAAAGTCGCACAAACTCGAGAGAAATACACCACAGTAAATAAAATGGAAATAATTTAATGTTTCTTGGGCGGTACCAAATGATCTACGGACTGGGGGTTGGGTATCACTGTTCTAGAAGAATTTATCAAGCTGAAATCAAAAACATTAGAACAATCGATTCTGTATTTAAAAACATATAAGATCCTATACAATAAATTACAGGTCGGAGTCGTAAGGACATTGATTATTAGAATTGTAATGACTTCATTATTGAAGTGTGGGTGTCTTGATCATGGGACACTCAACAACCCTGTTTAGAAGAACGTTGACTATTTTAACTTTCTATTACTTTTTTATTAAAAAAATATATACTTATCACTTTCATTAATACTTCGAAGATAGATGGAATGATTAGAAATCTAAAAGTTAATCGAAATGAAACGGAAAACATATTTCCATTGATTAAATAACATAATACTAAAATGTTAATAAGTAAATAATACAGTGAAACCTCCGAATAGCGGACAGTCACGGGACCCGAAGTTTCGTCCGTTATTGGGAGGTGTCCGCTATTGGGGAGGACTATCTTTTTTTTATTTTTTAGCTTAAAGCTAAAAAAGGATTGTACGTAATGAAAAATTACGTACAATCTTAAATTTCTACAATTAAAATTGCCCTATGAGAAAATATGAATAATTGCAAACTGTTTACTATTTTCCTTTTTAAATGAATACTATTACATTAGTCTTACTTAAAATAATGACAAAATTAATTACAGTACTAATTTTCTCTTTATTTTAAGTAAGACAAACGGATTAAAAAATTAATTTTATTAACTAAAGTAATCAGTTAACAGATTTTGACATTTCTTTTTTGCATTGAAAACATGTTTCTCAATATGAATATTTAAATCGTTTAACTTTGCAAGGCCATCAGAGTCCCCTTTGCTTCCAACGCCTTTTCTTGCATTAATGGCCCACTAATGGGAATGTTTTTTGCTCGTGCAGCGCAAAACCAATCAAAGACAATAGAGTCGATCGCAGTTGTCTCCGTTTCCGAACTTTGATGTGTTTGGAGTTTTCATTGGAGTTCGTGATCCAAAATTTCAAAATTTCCTCGGGATGCTACGTATTACTGTAGCCTGATTCTATTGCTTTTGAAAAACAACACAAGATCGATCATTTTCTGTAGAATGTTGTCCGTTATTGGGAGTGTCCGCTAATCGGAGGTCAATACATGGAAAAGTCTATATTAAGGGACTGGGGATTGCAAAATTGTCCGCTATTGGGAGGTGTCCGCTTTTCGGGAGTGTCCGTTAGTGGAGGTTTCACTGTATAATAAATAAATTGTAACGTGGTCACAGACGTTTTTCTTTTCTTTTGTCAATCTGTTATCTGACTAATTAATTAATTATTGTTAAAGTATTTGTATTCTAAATGACAACCATACAAAATACTTAATGATAACAAAACTTCAAGAGAAATCTTTTAGTTACGTTAAGACGCAACTACGACATAATGTACTGTAGATAATTTCATTGAATTGTAATAATTCTTTATTTTGTTTTATTATCTCCTCATGTTAAGAAATGTTATTTAAAAGATTTATTGCATTTGAATTCTGATTAGAAATAACGTCGGACATATGATGAATACAGAGCTATGATTACAGTCAGGGTCCGATCTAAGGGGAGGGGGAGGGGCAAGCCGGGCAAATGCCCAGAGCGGCAAAAATGAGGGCGGTTGGCAGCAACTAAAAAAGTAATTTTATGAATTTTGTAATTAATGAAAGCATAAATAATTATTCGAATATATTAATCAAATAGACCAGCGTTTCCCAACCGGTGGGTCGCGGAAGGGTTACAGGTGGGTCGCGACTTCATCCTAAAACTGTCAGAAACCATCGAATAAACAATCAGAAAAGATCAGAAAAATCGAAAATCGATCATTTAGAAGAAAGGGATACGATACAATTATAGTTTTATTCCATATTCTCCTATTCCGATATAGACATGGCCGTTTCTACCATTAGGCAAGGGCGGCCGAAGGACGGATTCCGTTTTTTTTTTTTGGTTGTTAAAATAGGATTGCATTTTTTTTTTGGTTGTTAAATTGAAGATTCTGTTTGTTTGTTTTATTTTGGTTGGGGCGGCATTTGAAAGGGAGGGGGCGGCATTTTTCAGTTCTCGCCTAGAACACCTAAAAACGGCTCTGGATGTAGGCCTATGTGGTATTCTAATAAGGAAAGGTGGGTCGCCATCTGAAAAAGGTTGGGAAACACTGAAATAGACTATTAAGGAAACTATTCATTGACAAACTGCTCATAGTGCTCATGAACCTGACGAATAAAAGACCAAAATTAAAAAACTTATTTTAAATGAATTCGATAATACAGCATTACTACAACACTGAATCCAAATCAGAAACGGGGAAATACCGTATATAACCAAAAATAATACTTGCCGTTGTTAGCGTTCACAAAAAAAAAAGCTTACAGGAATTTATGTAAAAATAAGGATATTACCTAGTTCCTTCCGATAAAGGAAATGAAACGGTGGTTTTAAATACTAAGAATTATAAAGAAATGATTGAGTTACATATCAATAAAAAGAAAAATTATGAAATCCAAAAATGTGAATTTGATCAGATGCATAGAAAGATTAGAAAAAATATTAGGCTTTTAGGTAGAAAAATCGATTTAGGTGAAGGCACAGAAGAAATACTAGAAGAATATAGTTTCCCCAAAATGAAGGTCTTACCTAAAGTTCATAAGCCGAGGAACTCAAACAACGAATTTGCAACTAGGCCTATCATCAATTGCGCTAGATCTTTATTATTAAGGATTTCTAAGATAACGGCTACAAAGTTACAAGAATTTAAAAACAGTCCTATAAGCTTTGTTAAAAATGGTGAAGACTTTTGTGAAAATGTGATATCTTTATCCATAAAAGAAACTAGTACACTATTCTCTATAGATGCTAAGGATCTCTTTACGTCTATTACTTATAGATTATTAATAAAAGTTTTTGCTTTTTATTTTGAAGATCACAGTTCAAAAGAAAAACTAGATTTGATTTGTCTAATAGAATTGTTGTTTGCTAACCAATTCTTTATGACCAATGATCTTATTGTATTGCAGCATCTTGGGTTATTCATGGGGGCTCCCCCTCATCAATGATTTTAGCGGAAATTTCCATGCAGTTTTTGGAATATTCTTTTTTTGTTCTCTTTGACAATTCATCATACTTCTTTCAGAGGTATGTTGATGATATTTTTATAATTGCTGATGAAAATTCCGAGCATCATCTTGGACCAATTTAATGCTATTGATAAAGATATTCAATTTGCATTGGAAAAGCATAAGGATGGTCGTTTACCGTTTCTTGATGTGATGATTGAAATTATGATGTTGTTAAAACCATTATTACTGAACCTTATTCAAAACCCATATCGGTTACTAACATTACGTTATATTCCTCTGCCATTCGTCTTTTTGCTAAAACCAACTTAATTAGCATGAAAATAAAGAAAGCCTTTACCCTTTCTATAAACTTTTCTATAAATCTTTTCTATAGACATTTAGATTTGATTAAAAAGGATTTTATTAGTTGTGATTATCCTATTGATTCTTTTAGTAGACTCCACTATGGCAAAATGTATTCTTAATATTTATAACCCTTTACCGAAAAAAGAGAAAAATGAACTGGTCTGGGCTGCTTTTCCGTTTAATCCTATAATACACAAACAATTACGGAATATTTTTAATGGTACTGATATTAGCTTGGGATATTATTTGGAGAACGAATTAACATACCCTATTGAACATAAGGACAAATGAAAAAATAAAATAGAAAAAAAGGGTTATATCTATTTGGTCCCTTGTGATAAAGAAACTTGTTTTTAACATAGGGAATAGCGGTCAGACTTTGAATAATAGGTTTAATCAGCACCGCAGTTGTATAAGAACTGGAAAAGTTAATGGCTCTTTCATAGCTAATCATATGTATAAAAAAGGTCATGTTGGTAACTTTGAGGAATGCATAAGTATAGATGAATGGAAAAATAAATTAGGTAGGGAGGCCATAGAATCTTTGTTCATTAGATTATTGGATTCTTACAATTCATTTATACCTAATGTTAACATTCAACATTATTTGGATAATAGTAATTTTAAAAAAATTTTCAGCAATCCATAAGAAAAGAATTAAGGATAAGATTAAAAAAATGAGAAATATATATCATATTCTCATAATTCTTCTTACCATATATAGAAAATAGACTCAATAAACCTTACAACTTCTTTTACTCGACATTCTATATTTCGTCCTTATGATAGGACTTTTTCAGGAATCTCAAATGATACAAAATATAAAATAAAGATGAAAATAAGAAAGGGAAAACTTTGCTCTTCTTATTCAACATAAAATATAACAACAAAGTACATCGTAACAATTCTTTGAACAAATCCATCATATTACAAATTCTTTTCAATAATCCCTTCATATTACAAATTCTTTCCAATAATCCCTTCATACTACTAATAAACAATATGAAATGATCGTAAATTTAAATAATCCAAAACAAATACAAATTAATTAGAACAGACATGTGAGAAATATGATAGATTAAAACAAGAACAAAAGACAAAAACTTTTTGATTAAAAAATAATTTGATTATTTATTTTTAGTTCCTTAGATGACTGACATAGGGCAGTCTGAAGCTTTTTCCAATAGGATTGATTGTAAGAGATCTTTATCCAGTGGAAAGCTCAGAAAATGTTTTAATTTGAATTAAATAATTTTATTGGTACTAAGAGATTTTGTAATTGTATATAACTAGAACCTTTGAAGATTTTATTAGTGCATGATGATGAACCCTTTATGGGTTTGAAAGCCTCCATTTGTAAATATCTCATTTTTTAATTGTGTAATTTTATAGTTTTTATTGTAAATATGTATCAACACACGTAAAATAATTTTTAATAGTCTAGTTTCGTCACTGTTTTTATTTCCATACATGAAGTGAAGTGTGGGTTCATCATTAGCGAAAACACTCCATCATACAAATAGAGGAGTTGTATGTGAATTTACTAAGTAAATACCTACCTATCTGTTTATAAATCTATAGTACGTAAAAAAATCTATTTACACCAAATTTACATAAAATCTTGGTTCGAACTTTCAGATAGGCTCAAATCGTCGCATACGATAGATGCCGAGTCACACAGAATAATTAAGTCAGAAATAGAACACTGGAACGGAGTTTTGTTACGTATTGCCTCAATCATCAAAATATTGGCAAAAAGTAGCTTGGCTTTTCAAGGTACTTCTGATAATCTGTATCAATATAACAATGGTAACTTTTTAAAACTAGTAGAGCTGTTAGCCGAATTTGATCCTGTTATGCAGGAACATGTACGCACAGTTTTGAAGAAAGAGGAGAAACAAGCAATCTACTTAAGTAAATCTATTCAGAATGAGTTCATTAATACGATATCAGACAGTATAAAAAGCCATATTCTGAAAGCTATTATGAAATCGAAATTGTATTCTATTATTTTAGATTGTACCCCGGATGCTAGCAAAACTGAGCAGATGACTCTGATAATTAGGTGTATTTCAATTATAACATTATAACATTCTATTAGAACATTAGAAATTATAATAAATGAAAGTTTTTTAGGAATTATTCCAATCCAAAAATCTACAGGTCTCAAACTAACAGAAGTTATCTTAGAACAATTATCAGCACTTGGATTGTCTTTAGAGCACATAAGAGGGTACGATAACGGATCCAATATGAAAAGTATTGAAAGTGGGATCCAAGCCAGGATAAAATACATGAATCCACAGGTATTTTATGTTCATTGCAGTAGTCATTCTTTAAACTTAGTGGTAAACGACATGGCAAAGTCTTCACTGGAAGCTACAATTTTTTTTAATATTGTGCAAAAGATCTACGTTTTGTTTTCCTCTTCAACGTTGAGATGGTCAATTCTTTCGATGAATGTAAAAGGTATTAAGGTAAGATTGCCAAATACCACACCCGGCCCTATTTCCGTACCCCTTGGTTTCTTGAAAACAGGCAGTGCCCTATGAAATCCAGTTGCGAAACCAATTAACAGGTCACGTGATTCGGCCATTTTGACTTGTGAAGGAAGGAGCTACAGAAATTGTCGCCAGCAGAAGAAAAATAAAATTAAATCGAAAATGTAATTTTTTTCCAAAATCTTTGCAGTAACGTATAGTGAAAGGGTTTATCTATAATACAATATAGTTACCTAAATTTTTAGAACGTTTTTGTCAAAGATTTAAACGGATTCATCAAAATTTTAGATTACATTTTCTAAACTTTTTTTTTTGGTTGGTCAAGGAAAAATGTCAAACAGCCTAATATCGTACCCAGTGGTGTCCCTAATATCGCCCCGGGTGCGATGTTAGGCACAACATTAGGAATGATTCATGTGTTTTCAATGACACATTTTTTTTTCCCTTTCTGTGAGAAGAACTTTTTGGAAGATCGAGGTGGAGAAAATAGGATAAGATGCACGAAATGTTTTACTTGATGCCATGAAGACTGTGCAGAAGAAGGCGAAAATCCTATGTTCATTTGTGCTACATGCTTGGAGAATTAATGTAGAAGAATAAAACTTTACTTTGTGATAAAACATGATTTTGTAACTTTAATGTAGAAAATAATTAAAAACATTTGCAGTACAAAATTTGTTCTTAGTACATTACTTATGTGTTTCTAATACCGTACCCGGGGGCGACATTAGGAACACACAATTATAAATTTGAGAAAACTATTATTTAGGTTTCGAGCTCATCGTTACAATTATTTGCTTAAAAAGCGTAATTATGTTTCTTTTTATTAATACACTAATAAATAAGTAATCAAATGGTGTTTTTTTTTGAAGCTTTATATGAAAATTTAGAAAAATTACGATGAAAATACAAAATGGGGTGCGGTATTTGGCGACTTTACCTTACTCTAAAACCACTTAGTGACACGAGATGGGAAAGTCGAATCGAGGCAATAAAACCACTAAGACATCAAATAGGGCAAGTTTACGATGTTTAGTGTTTACCAAAACACAGATATGGATACACGAGACGAAGCTTCGGGTTCGTTGAATCAAATTAAATAGTTTCAATTTTTATGCTCTGTAAAATCTGGTACGAAACTTTGAATCGGATAAATCCTGTCAGGAAATTAATGCAAAGTAAAGATTTTGACTTAGTTTCTGTCATTAAATTAATAAAAAACAACAAAGGTTTCTTTGAAAACTCACGTTCAGATGAGTATTTTACTCAAGTTCTTGAAGATGCCAAAGTCTTAGCTGCAGAAATCGACAGCGAGATGTTAGATTTTGAAAATGTGCCTAAACATCGTGTTCGATCCAAAAAGAAGCAGTTTGGTTACGAGTGTGATGATGAACAAATCATTGATCCCCTTCAAAAAGATCGAAGTATTTTTTTCACATTATAGATAAACTCCTTGAAGTTAAGGTTTTCCCAGATTACTGAGCATAGTAAATATTTTGCTTTTTTGTATAACATATATGCCTTAAGAGAACTGCCAAAAGATGAATTGTTAGAACATTATAAGAGCCTCTAGACTATTTTAACCCACAAGGACTCATCTGATGTAAATGGATTAGAACTTTCAGAGGAGTTGTCAGTCCTTTGTATGATTTTAGATAGTAATTTGTCACCTCGAAACGTTTTAAAATTTCTAACAGATTTAAGATTTGGTCCAAACATTAGTATTGCTCTCAGAATTCTTTTGTCTTTACCAGTAACAGTTGCAAGAAGCTTTTCTAAATTAAAAATAATAAAAAATTATCTACTTTCCACCCTGACACAAAAAAAAAGATTATTTGGATTGGCTATGATTTCAATAGAACACAAGGTTTGCAAAGGTATAAATTTATCAGAAATTATTAAAGATTTTGCAGTATGAAAAGTGCGAAGAAAATTATTTTAGTTACTTTAGATAGAGTTTAATATTCCCAGAAAAAAGCGTTTTAATTTAATTTGTTTATTTGTTAAGAATGACTAATTCGTTTTGTGGCTGTACTTAATTACTATGTTTTCTTTTTATTTGAATTAAATTTTTAAAAAATCATTTCTTGTGGGTTTTCTTTTCATTTATTAAACTGCAGGGAAAATATGTCATTAACAAATCAATGTAACAAGAGTTACATAAATATAAATCGACTTCATATAACATTTTGGTCTATATCTTTTAAACTACCGGTACTCAACCGACTTTGATGAAATTTTCACTATTCCCTAAGTTGAAAGGTACAAAAGTCGTTAAAAAAGAATTCTTTCAATCCGATCAGTAGTTTCTGAGAAATTCTTGGACAAACATACATACATACACTCATGAAAATTTGTTTAGAAGTCCTGGTATACTAACATATGTAAATATTATACAATTCCAACAATATTACATACATACGGATCGAAATGATAACCTCCTTTTTTTTGAAGTCGTTAAAACTTGCAATCTCTGGAATAACATGCTTTTGACTTATAAAGTGTTATTGTAAAGGGCGGCAAATATTATTTTTGCCCGGAGCGGCTAAATAGCTAGATCGGGCCCTGATTACAGTAAATCATACCTGGTGGCGCTTAGATATTAATAGTTTTTGTCATCTAGTTTGAACGTATTTGCTGTTTGGAAAAGTGCAATGTCGTATTTGAGCTCTTGGCATACGACGGAAAAAGATGGATCTTTTCCTTTATCCGTTGATAAGGACGTACGATTAGGCACAACGTCAAGTTAGGCATAGATGTTCAGACAGGCCTTGGATATACTGGGATTTGTGCCAGAGTTTGGTCCAAATAAACCATTCTTGTATATCCGCAATTTTCCTATGTGGAAGGATATGAATCGGGCGTACGGATGTATTGTGGAATAATTCATTTGGTCCGTGGGAAATTCGTATGCCGTCTGAGTTCCTGTGTGGAAGCTACTAGTTCCTCGGTGCTGCGAGACAAGGCTTACGAACATGGTGATTCCTTTTAATGTTCGATCTGTGTGAAGGGTTACAAGGAGCGTTGCTACAACTTCAAGGTAGGATAGTCTATTTTACCTTAATTTATTCTTTGGTGCCAAGAACATTTACGTCGAGGGAAATTCAACGATATATATTTCAATAGTGTCAAAGAACTATCTTCAAGTTTAGTTATAGTATCGAAGACTGACGTTATGTTAATTTAGTTAAATC
>JAFIDM010107158.1:0-11609 GCA_023159025.1 Thereuonema tuberculata | reverse complement strand
TTTATTTATTTATTTTTAGACTTGCAATTTCGCTTCTATTAAATTTATTTTTTTTATTTATTTATTTATTTTAGACTTTGCCTTTTATTTTTATTTATTTTATTTTGCCTTTTATTTAGGGCATCTTAGTTTGAGGGCGCCGGTGGCCGCTCTATGCCGCGGCCGGTGCACCGAAGGTCGGCAGGAGAGCCGGGGGTACCGGACTCGCGGTGGTTTGAAAACGGAGAAATTCCGATAAGTAGTGCCACAGCTTCACGGAACCCAACCATCGGCGTTCTATATGAAACAAAGAAGTAAAATAAAATATATTTTTTTAATTTAATCGTCGAGTAAAAAGCAACTCTGTATTGTAAAATAGAAATGTAATGTAAAATGCGTCCATTGTGTCGTCGGCTGGGAATGATGTCGGCTGCTACGACAGTTTCTCTTGCATAATTCTCAATTCTTGCTTTCTCTCTACTACATTACTATACATTGATAACATAATAATCTCTTCATCTGACGAGGATGAGGCATCAGTACTTGATTCTCTTTCTAACAATGAATAAAGTTCTTCTTCAACTTCTAGCAACAGATCGAGAATCTTGGCAGCCATCTTTGAACACAACCAACCGGCGCCGTCTATAAAATGAAGGACTTGGGAGTAACCTGGCTCCTACGTCAGAGCAACCTGTGACGTCACAACACCAACCCGAGTGCTTGTAACCAAAACCATTGGTTCCATTTTATAGAAGCACCCAAAATTGTATGCAAAAGTACTTATTATATGGTTTGCTATTTTTATAGTACAATAGGAGGCCTTAAGACAGAAACATCTAATCCTAATTCTCATCCACAATAAATTCATTTTCCCATCATACGCAAGGTATGATGTATAATTCCAAGCAAGAAAGCAAAAGGTTTCAGATCATAAATGGAGCTGAAGGTGAAAAACAGAGTTGTAAACAAATCCTTTTCATATTACATTTTTTTTTTATTGTTCTAAATTTCTTAATATTTAGTTAGGTTAGAGTTCAATCTATTTGTATTCTAGGTTTATTCATTTCAAAACTAGAATGATCAAATCACTAAACGCCCTCAAGAGAATTCACTGAATAAAAATGTAATGTCTTGGAAAAGTAATGGCTCCATCTAACATAATTAGAAAGAAAAGCTGATTTCATTAATAAATTTTACTATTCTTAAAGTTAAAAATTATATTAAATATTAAAAAACAAGCTCATAGTTTATGGGTAAAACATTAGTTAGAATATGGAAATAAAACAATCATTTAAACAGACAAAACATGAATTAAAAGTTCTTTCAAAAAGTGTACTTCTACTCTTTTCTTCCATACGTTGATATCAGTATTTACAAAAAATTGACAAGAAAACCAATAGGATTAACTACAAATACTATAAGCTTGGATGAGGATTTTTTTTTTTTTTTTTTTTTGTACTCGAGGGCTTTTGTTGGTTCAGTACCTTCTGCCTTCTTCAGAAAAAGTTTGAATTCCTTTTTGTTCATAATAATAAATTTTTTTTTAATTATTATTATTAACTCCCTGTGTGTCCAGAACAACAATTTAGTTCCAATTGTCGACAAGGTGTGGTGCTACTGTACAGAACAACAATTTAGTTCCGATTGTCGACACGGTGTGGCGTTACTGTGCAGAACGGCAATTTAGTTCTAATTTTCGACCTCTGTGGCGCTACTGTATAGAACAACAATTTAGTTCCAATTGTTGACACGGTGTGGCGTTACTGTGCAGAATATTAATTTAGTTCCGATTGTCGACACGGTGTGGCGCTACTGTACAGAACAACAATTTAGTTCCGATTGTCGACACGGTGTGGCGTTACTGTCCGGAAAAACAGTTTAGTTCCGATTGTCGACACGGTGTGGCGCTACTGTGCAGAACAACAATTTAGTTCCAATTGTCGACGCTGTGTGGCGTGGCGCTACTGTACAGAACAACAATTTAGTTCCAATTGTCGACGCTCTGTGGCGCTACTGTATAGAACAACAATTTAGTTCCAATTGTCGCCAATGTGTGGCGCTACTGTGCAGAACAACAATTTAGTTCCGATTGTTGACGCTCTGTGGCGCTACTGTACAGAACAACAATTTAGTTCCGATTGTCGACGCTCTGTGGCGCTACTGGGCAGAACAACAATTTAGTTCCGATTGTCGACGCTCTGTGGCGCTACTGGGCAGAACAACAACTTAGTTCCAATTGTTGACGCTCTGTAGCGCTACACGTGGGCAAATGCAGCTCCGAGAGCCGCATGCGGTTCTTCGTTGGGTTAAGTGCGGCTCCCAATATCTCTTGATAAAAATACAGAATTAAAAAAAAAATACAAAATAATTAGTCCAAAATTTAATATTTGTTTTCTTTTTCATTTTCTTCTATATGTATTTTTTATACTTTATATAGCAGTTACGATGTGTGTAGAAATGTAATTAAATTTGAATTTGTGTATTTAATACTATGGAACGTGACTATGGTGTGGCTCTTTATACATATGAAAATCCAGAATGTGCCTCTCGATGACCTCATGTATGCCCATACTTGGAATAGACCCTTCACAGCCAAGTCAAGAATATCATTTCTAAGAATGAAGGCCACTACTACTATTTCTGAATTATTGAATCAAATAGCAACTGCCTCAAATGTGTCTGTCTGAGAAGAATATTAGACATTGGTATCAATTACAGAAGATAGGTCTAAAGCACCAAGAAAAAAAAGGACCACATGTTTACAAATGTGGATGAATCTGAAATATCAGTTTTATGAGACAATCACTATTCGACTGTTGATTCAGTTCATTCAGAACTTTTCAACGATCAGATTTATTAGAAACAAAACAACATGTATTCTCCATCTCAAAATGAAGTACGGCAGAACTGAAATTGACAGGTTTGAATAAAAGCAACATTTAACTGGCAATTGAGGGTCTCAGGAAAAAGGCAATATCTTATTTTAGATTATTTAGGAACGTAGACCAAAGGAGTCTTGCCCTCTTTCCGAAATTTTGAAGACTTTTTTTTTTTTTTTTTTTTCTTATCCTGAAATAAAATCTACAAATGCCTCTATTTAGGAAGCAGTAATAGATTTGTGCCTATTCCCAGATAAATTTCAACAAATTATCATTACACAATCAATAATGATTTGTTTCAAATGATTGGTTGGAATAGCACTTTTTTCTTGTAAATCTTTCTTTTTGGTGTGTAAATAATTTTTTTACAATTTAATTTTGTAATTCCTTTATTCCGTAAACTTTTAAATTTGGTTAAGGGAAATACGTTAAGCAGAAATGCCTAAAGATTAAATGTGGAAATGAAAGTCCTGTTAATCCACCATTCCTCCTGAACAAAGAAACTTCTGGAAAATTCCAGGAGCCAAGGGATTGGTCAGTATCTGCCTGGTGAAGGTATGTCTACAGTGTTCAGTTAATTTTTAAATAATTTTTGATATCAATAACGAACAATTACCTAAACAGACAAGTTCCAGCAGTCAGTGCAACAATGAAATGATATTCAGACTGTAGACAGCATTACCAGTGTTGGCAGAGCCGTTTCTAGGTGTTCTGACACCCTAGGCGAGAACTAAAAAATGCCGCCCCCTCCCTTTCCTCCTCCCCCACCCTTATTGACACCACTCAATACAACTGACACTTGAGAATGACCTGCGAGACAAAAATGTCCGTGTGCACAGGGCGCAAGAGGGAGGAATGTATCAAGTCACAACATGATGGCGAGATAGCGCATGCGCCTCTTTCCAGAATTCTTTGTTTAATAATTAATAATTTCGCTGTTTGATGTATAGATATAAAATTAACTTTTTCCGTCCTTCGGCTGCCTTAGGCGGCCGCCTAGTCTTGCCTAATGGTAGAAATGGCCCTGAGTGTTGGAGTGCATTGTCATGCTGATATATTGCAAGAATGCTTATGGGACGAAAGGAAAAAAAGTATTTTTTCCAATACTGATGGCATTACAGAAGAATACGCTGTAATTCTGTGAAGATTGACAATTCTTTTAGCAGAGACTCAGCAAGACCATGGAAGGATTGCAACCCAGCAAATAAATGCATGGATTGATCAAGGACAAAGAATACTTCAGAGATGGTGAGACTCAAATGGACTTGGTGTAAGCCTAAACTCATGTAGAAATGAGGAATTTCATGAATAGTGAACTAATTAATTTCTAAAGAGAATCATTTATGATTTATGCATATGATTTGTCCGCCAAAAATAAAACTTAATTATTAGTAATTATCTATTGAACTATGGATTATTATTATTCCATGAAAATAAAACTCTTATAATTAATTTAGATTTTGTTTTCTAGAGTCTGTTCAATATATTTTAATTTTAGAATGTTTTTGTTTCTAAACATATAGAAGTAGCTTTGTAATTCTTCATATCTCTGGCAACTGATGGAACAGAAGGAGGAACACCGTACTCTTAGCTCACAAACTGTCCTTTTGACTTGCTGCAGGTGATATGTCTTCTCACTGAAGACAGGCAAAACTTGCTATAAATGCCAGCACGAGAGAGTTCTAAACATCACACTAGTAGGAGGTAGTCGATGTGCAAGGAAAAGCAAAGACAAACGAGTGAAAGGTGGAATCTGCGCTGGATCCATTTCCTAAAAACCCAACTTTCACAATCTTCCCCATCAACCATGTTGGAATATACAGAAAGTATGGACAAAGAAAGGCATACTTTTGGCTTCATTGATAACTTACTAGTAATATTAATTGATGTATCTCTCGAGATCTTATTGTTTTCTTAAAGTTTTCTTTATTTCATTAAGTTCCTTCGAGTTGTTCAATTTTTTTCTTAGTAATGTTTATTCCCATGGTTCCATTGCCCTAAAATTCTAATCTTTTAATAACTTTTAAGCTTCCGTGTTTCACTAAACTGGAAGCTTAAACTATTTGTCCTTTTTGTTACAGATTAAAATCAGTGCAATTTTTGTTTGTTTTATCAATAGTAAAGGAGAAATCTTTCATTCTGATACTGAGAAATTTATTTCCTGATTTATACAATATAAAATTACTCTAATTGTCAACTTTTTTTCACAAACTTTACAGAGAAGGGTCATGCCTCGCACAGTGCAGTTAACGTATTAGAAAAAAAAACTACTGCACTGAACAAAGTATTGCACATAGTACGAATTTGTATGTGAGGTTAATGGTCTGTATTGCAAAGAAATTAATTCATAATAGAAGTAAATGGGGTTTCTTATTAGGGAAAAACATAAAACTAATTATGAAGTAACAGGGGCATACATAAGATTAATTTTGGGAGGGGGGTATTTAGGGAACTGTCCAGAAACAACCAAAAACAGCTCCTCCCATATTCCCATGTGAAGTAAAAACAACAAAATATTTAGTAGTGAATCCATACTGATTGAAGCCATACTGTGAAAGCCATACTTCCTGTACATCAAATGTAGTAAGTCAAAAGTAATAAAGAAAAAAAAAAAAATCCATTCTTAATAAATTATTTTTGCAGACATATTAAAATCTTTAATTTTTATGTAATATTTAATACAATATCTCAGAGTAGTTAAGGACCAATGTCAACAGATAAAAGCAGTTAAAAACATAATTTTGAACATTACAGATTTGCATTTAATGTTAAATAAAATAGTTTTTTTCAAGTTGATTTATCTAATATTCAATAAGAGTAGAGAAAGAAAAGATAACTAACAATTCAAAACAGCGCATGTTGTGTTGTCATGTTTGTTTCTCTAATTTTTTTAATTATAACTCAAATACTTTGGGGAAACATTATTTATTACTAAACCTTATTTTATTTAATGATAGAAAAAGAAACAGATACTTTAAGTAAATAAATAGACAAATAAATTAAATAAATAAATAAAACTTAATTGAATTCTCAATTGTAAATGATGTTTTAATAATTACCAAGAACAAGATGAATACTTTACAAGTTATGCTTATGAAAAATAAATAGTAATAAATAAATTACTTTACAATATATAAATAAATATTATGTTTTTATAGAGAGAGATTTGATGAAATGAAAATGTTGTAACATCTCCTGACTCCAAGTGGATGGAATAAAATCATTCAATTCATGTGGAATGGCAATGCTTTCATTGTTTCCTGTATTTCTTTTATTTAAGTTTTTGATGGATTAAAAATGACGACGACCAGACACACAATAAAATGGATATTATTCTGAGTGGGGTTCGTTTTCTGAGCAATCAAAGATTAGTTTTCTTTCTGAAACAGATTAAAAAGAAAAAGAAAATTAGTAAGTTAAATAATGATTCATTTGCATTTCTTTAGAAATTAAATAATAATAATAATAATGATGACTTTTAGACTCATTTTTTGTAAACAAAACATTAGCAAGATTATAATATTTTCATGAATAAAAATAAATAAATAAAAAATTTAAAAAAAGATGCATTGGAAAGATAACTTCAATGAAACTTTTATAACAAGAAATTCTTGAAATCTATTTCTTAAATTAGACACAAAATGATTAATTTTCATCCCCTTTTCATTCATTGTTTTATGTTGAATCTATTTTTGTTTTTCTACTTGTCTTTTATCCTTCATTCAAGGTTCACATATGTCTCACATAAAGGTTTTTTGCTGCTCTTTTAGTTCATTCTTATTTCTCTATTAGAGCGTCAAGTCTAGTCCTTAATTTGAGGGAATATTATTTCTACCGCAATACAATTTCTTGTGTCTTTTTGTTTTAGGATACTGATTTTCAGCTGTTCTTGGCTCAAATGAGCATTATTCTGCTTGTGAATAAAATATGTTTTATGTTAGGGATATTTAACTGCTATGTGAAATAATTTTATCTAACATCCTTAATATGATTTTTTTTTTTTTTTGCCTTTCTACTGTTAAGTAAATTCTTAAAAGTATTTTTTTTCTTTCTTTTTACTTTCTTCATTTGATAGTAAGCAACCTGCAGCTACAAGATTTTTTTTTTCTAATATATTGGATTACTTTAGTTTTTAAAACTTATATGGACATATCCAGACTTGTGATACTTAAGTCATTGTATGCTGGCAACTGCTAAGACACTTGCTTTGCAGTTCCGGCACCTTAACAACATGATACGACTCTCGTCAATTTTCGTGCCGACTTTGTAAGAGATTAATCCTGTTACACCAAAATCTACAGGCAAAGGAAATTGCAGTCTATCATGCAAACCTAGGTACTAAGTAACCAGTTCCTTTTCTTTCCACTTCAGCATTGTTCACTTTTTCTTGGGTTTCTGTTTAATATTTTAAAAGTTAAATTTAATCTGATGCAAATGGTTTGAGAAAAAACAAAAAAACTTTAGACTTACTGCCGCAAACAACAGTTCCCTTTAATTGAGGCAATAAAGAGTTGCAGAACTGATATTTTTTTTAATTCCATTCTTCAATGCTGATCAGCTGTAGCAGAAACCAGATTTTTTATTGAAGATTAGACTAACTACTTCTTCAACTGCTACAATCAGTGCAACTTTTAAAAATGCTGAAGAAGCAATGCCTTACTTATAATAAGGCGTAACAGAACAGAGGTAAACATGTATTTAAGTTCAAGATTAATTCAACCCTAATGAATGGGTTGGGGAGCTAAAGGTATCATCAACATTATCCAATAGAAAACTATGTAATTGCATAAACAGGGTGATTCAAAATTTCCTGTACAAACTTTAAAGGTAGGTCAGGATAAAAAAACAAACCGTATTCATAGTGGAACGTGTGTCCGCAAACGCCACCTGAATGTGCTACAGGGTTTAGCAGCACATTAGTTGAGCAGTGCGAGCCATCATCATATGAGATGTTGACTGTACAAGTAGGATGTATTGACTTCAGCATTGATGTGGGAGAGTATGTCAACAGCACTTTTCCGGCAGGATGGTTTGGCTAGGGCAGACCCGTCATTTGGCCACCTTGATCATATGACTTGTCCTGCATTGATTTCTTCCTCTGGGGTTACTTCAATGCTGTCATCGACAAGACCCCCCATTGCCTGTGATGCTGACCTCGTCACAAGAGTCGCTGTGGCAGCTGGATGTGTTCGCGAAAGGCCTTGCATTTTTGCACAAGTTTGGCAATCCATGCAATGTTGTGATGTGTGTATTACTGTTAGTGAGAGAAACTTTGAGCATCTACAGTGAACCTGAAAGTGTACATCTTACTGTCATATTGCAAACACAGGGCTAATAAACATGCTGTCTACCTTACTTGTCTTGTATTTCTGAACCTTAATGTACCTTCTAGCATATTTGGTGGTGTTTGCAGACATACATCCCACAATGAATACGGTTTGTTTTTGTATTTCTGACCTACCTTTAAAGTTTGTACAGGGGATTTTGAATCACCCTGTATAAGATAACAGAATCAATTTCTACATTTCAATGAAGAGTATTTAAAATAAGATGAATTCTTTTCACTTTAAAATCAATAATTCTCATCATGGCACTGCAAAAAAAAAAAAAAAAAAACTTTCTTCGCCAATGTAGCTTTACAAGGATCTTTCTTTTAATAATCTTATATAAAATATTCCATTTGCTTTTATTGCATTGGATTTATCCATTAATTCACCGTTTTTTATTAGTTTTCTTTCTCAGATCTAAGATTTTTTTTCTATTTCTGTCTTTTAAAGTTGCTGTTTTTTTTGTTTTTTTTTTTTCCATTGTGTCATACGTTATTTCCCAAAGGAAAGTTTGACAAATCTGAAGACAGAAGCAAAAGTTTTCTGAGATTATTTACCTTGACTGGATAGACAAAGGTTGTTGCACTGTCTCTACCAAAACTGTTATCCACCTCACAGGTGTAGACACCCATATCGCTCCAGTCAATATCTCGAATAAGTAAATCTCCATTCTCTTGAATCTGGAAGAAGCAAATAAAAACCACAAATTAGAAATCAAGTAAAAATCATATTTTTCTAATATATGTTCAAAAAGTTTTAAACGTTTATATATAACATATATTTCATGATATTGTATTAAAAGTGTGTTGGCATTTTAAACACATTTTCACAAAAACTAAATTAGTAAATAAGTAGGTGTGTTTAAGATTGCATTGTTTTGAGATTGTAAACATTCTCCGACCCCTACTCAATAATATTGAATTGCAGAGCACTTTTCTTTATAAAAGAATACATTAATCAATAATTTCTATGAGTTGGGGATACCGAATTAATAATAGAAAAAAATGAAATGTAGATCCAATCTTAAACACTCTTTAACACTGGATAACATGGAGAACAACCAAGGAATTTATAATGAAATTTAATGAAATTTATAAACTATCTATCAAACATGTAACTAAGTAAGTACTTAGTGAAGCACTGTCACAGCGAATTCAACAAACCATAACTACTTAGAAAAATCACAATATCGTGTTAATAATTGGAGCAATTAAAACAATTTCAATTACTGCTCTCAAATTATATATCTAAAATAAATCACTCAAGAGAAAAGAAATTAAACAACAAACTATAAACTTTTTAAACATTAGATTTTAAAGCAATGTAGTATGGGCTAAACAGCTTACAACATTACAAACACTTGAAAACCAATAAACTTTATTAAAATTAATTATACTTAAAAGAACTGGAAATTCTCATCCAAGAATTATTCAAAATCTTCAATCAAAGTGATAATATTCACTAAATGTATTACACATATTTTAGAAACAAGAATTTTAAAGCACTTTTAGGAAATTTTTATCAAAACAATTTGCAGTGGATAACTTCCCACATTGTTCTCCATGGAAATGACATTGCTTTTCCATAAGCAAAAAAAGATATTACACTTTACTGCCAAATCTAAACAGTAAGTATTGATAAATTAAACATATAATTAAAACAAAAGTTGAAATAAAAGCTCCCAATTTATTCACCCAAATTATCTCAAAATAAAAGATGAAGAAACAAAACTTGGAAAGAGAACTGAACAAAACCACAAAAGAAAGTATGGCTAATTTTCGACTTTGTTAAAGATATGATCGATCACCTTGCCTCTCACTTGCATATAATGAACATTTTAGATTCTATAGTATGTATTCTTAGCCAGGATCAATTATGGAACCATGATCATCTCTTTTTCTGACGAAATGTAAATCAGAATTTTTCAGATCTCAAAAAACTTCAACTATCTTTACTGAGAGGTAAATAGGTTATATGTTCTCAACTGGTGAAGCCATTGGTCACTCACATTTTCAAATAAAAATTCAAGTGAAAAACTAATGAGCGCTAATATTTGAATCAATAAATATTAGGAAAATAAGAGTAAAAATAAATAAGAAATAGTTAGCAAGAATTGAAAAAGAAAAAAAAAACTATATAAAAAGGAAAATCAATGCATTTTTATTAGTTTCATATTGTATTTTTTTCTCATATCTTATGATAAACAAACTGAAATCTAAATTAATGTTGGAAGTTTCAATGTTTTGCAAAACTGCAGCATTAACAAAATATTTGATAGATTTCAGAAAATGATACCAATTCAAAAATAGATAACTAGACAAAAAAAAAAAATCTATTCTGCTGCCAAGTTAATTTACAGCTATTGAGTTCCTTAAATCTCTTAATAATCTTAGTGTAATTGGTTTCCAGAAGGCCATGGTTTGTTATTTTCATTTGATGGGCAGAAGAAATGTTTAAATGATCTCACCTGATATTTCGCACTGTTGTCACTTAGTCTCTCTTCATCTATTAACCATGTGACTGTGGGGGTGGGACTTCCCGTGGCTCGACAAAATAGAACCACATCATTACCAATGGTCTCCAGAATATTCCCCGTCCACATGTTGATACGGGCTGGAGTCCCTGAAGGAGTAGAAAATGGTTCAAATATATATTTCAGAACTTCTATGCAATTTGATTTACATAATTATTACTAATGTAAAATATTTCACTTAACCCATTCTGAGTGAATTTTCAGAGACTTCACTCCTATCAAACTCCTGTGTCTCGCTACAATTGACCAGTGAAAATTGGCTGATTGAAATATTGTAAATGAAGAAGTAGTTATATAAAGTTTATAATTTATATTGTTGAAGAGATGGTTTGATTTGTTTATTCAAATAACTCAAAAGATGAGCTTGACAAAGGAGTTTGACTCCGAAAATTCACTCGCATGGAGTGGTAAATAGTCTTTGGTGTTTTTAAGATGATTATTTCAGTGAATAACTTACCAAGGGATTTTTTGGCAGAAACACATAAAGAATTTAAAGAATAAGCTCCTTCAGCTGTAAAGAGAAAAAGCAATTCATTAATTGTCTATTCTGTAAAAACAAGTATCAAGAGAAAAAAAAAAGTATTTTTTCTTATTATATAGGAAATCCAAGTTATATCAATCAAGATTAGGGTCCTCCCCTCCAAAAAAAAACTCATTCCAGAATAACAAACTCCATCAACTGATGAGAACCTTGTGGCAATGCTAAGTTATATTTATTATTATTATTATAAAGCTCTTAATGTCAGATAATTTAAAATAATTTTATAAAATAAATCAAAATTAATAATTTATTAAATGGATCACTAGCAACTGATAGATAAGTTTCATCTCACTGTGTCACTGTTTTTTTTACTAAATTATATAAACGACTATTTATATCAATACAAAAAA
>JAFIDM010107157.1:0-10003 GCA_023159025.1 Thereuonema tuberculata | reverse complement strand
TGATTTTTAGAGTAATAAAATTTTCGTATCCTGAAAAAGACACTCTAACACAGGAAAAGCAGGGTGAAAATAGTTAACTTTATTTTGTTAAGAAAATAATGTTTTTAAGTTAGAATTTTGAATCTGTGTGAATCTTTTCCAATTTTTTTCTTTTTATTATTATTATTATTATTATAGGGGAAATGGTGTCCCTAGGTCCTATTTTTACTTTTTAATTGGATAATTACTAAAAGAAAGTTAATGAAACAATTTTTCTTTCATATTTTTGGCCTTTATACACAACATATATATTTTGTAGATTTTTTTAAAAACTTTTTAAAAAAAATCTACATTTTCAGTGCATTATAATTTAAAAAAAGTGCAAATAGGACCAAGGTACACCATGGGCAGTGTACCATGAGTGTACCATGCTATTTCTAGATGAAAAAAATCTAACCAAATAGTTTGAACATCAACATTTATTTGTATTTTAGCTACAGAAAAATGTTAATAGGCAGTTTTACTTAATGAGGTCTTAGATTAGACCTAATATAAAATTATTAAAGCAACAGTTTCATTCCTATGAAAAGGCTTAACCAACATTGTAATTAGACAGGTCTATTCCAAATGTTAATTTCCAAAGCTGCCTTTCAGATCCTCCAGTCAACACAGGATGTGGTAACTTCCACATCACATTTTTCCACAACATAAGTGGTAGAATCCCGTCTTGTAAATTTATGTGAGTTTAGATCTTTCTTAAAGTGTTTTACTTCATATGTAGTGTCACTTAAAGACATAACCTCAGCAATGAATTATTTTCTGGTTTTCTTCCCAGCAAATTTCCACAGAACAAAACTTCCAATATCGATAAGTCTATCAGGATCTTCTAGTTCAGTGTTCTGCAAACTTTTTGTGTTCAAGGTACACCTACCAGATCGAAAAATTTTAGAGGTACACCAAAGAAAAAAACTAATGTTTATTTAATATATATTCATTATTTAAATCAATATGAGAAATGTGGAGCCTGCCTAACTGAGCACAGGCGATCAAAATTTGGAGCAATCGTTGATAAGGCTGCTCTCATCTCTTCGTTGATTGTCCTCAGGCGTTCTCTTTTTTTTTTTATTTAATCGTAGTTAGTTGAAAACCCCAATTCGCATAAGTAGGTCATGTCAGATGGTAAGAGAATTGCAATAGCACGCCTTGAAAGCAGTGGATATTCTTTTATATGCAGCCAAAAATGTGCTAGCTCTGTTTCATTACATATATTAGTGGAATAACAGAGTAAACGTAATCGTCTTAATAGTTATCTCCACCATAGCTAAATAACACCATGTACAAAAATACAAATGGGAAGGTGTCCGTACAGAGGCCTTCCATTTTTCACTTACATTTCAACTCCCGGTATTCCCACTGCCATGGCACAACTCCTGTTTCCGAAGAGAAGTAGTCTGTGAATACTTCTTTGGTCATAGAGCTGTGCCTGGAGAAGTTTCTGGCATTCGTTGCTGGGATTTGTTTCTTCATTGTCATGCCACTGAGCTCGCTATAATTGGCAATGTAATTCGGAATCAGCAAATCCCGGTGGACAATACGCTGACGACCCTTCACTTTTGTTCATAGATATGAGGAAATTATGAAGGACACGTGGCCACAATTGGCTCAGGGTTGGCTACAGATACACATTCTCCAACGGGTTGCAAGAATTCCAAATGCATTCTCCAAACATTGTCTATATATCTATAAAAAAAAAAAAAATCTATATAGTATTGCAACATAATAAAACATCAGTTGATGCCTTTATAATGTAACAAACGAAAGGGTGCTCTAAAGAAATAATTTGTGGGTTGAACAAAACAACATTAATTACCTTGCATGACTTAAGCAATAATTGAAGATTCTTCGTCTTCTATCTAAGCCCTGGCCAGGATGTAGACGAAGGAAATCAGGGCGTAACTGAAATGCTTCATCTCCAAAAAGCACAAAAGGAGCTGCTGTTGAGGTTCCAGGAAGATTTTTTGATAGAGGCAATGGGAAATGCCCAGAGTCCAAGGCTTGACCAATGGGCTATTCTTACTTTGGCATCCGTATCTACCAACATCAATCACTACGAAATTATAAGCGCTGTCTACGACAGCCATCAACACTATTGAAAAGTAACCCTAAAAGAAAGAAAATTATAATTGTAATCTTTGTTTTTACTTGACAATTATTGTATTTATTTTAAATTTTTTATTTTGGAAATAAAAATTAGGACAACATTATGTAATTGCTGTAGTCAATAGTGCAATTCCAACTGACATATAAAATTTATGATCAATTGCAACATCTACAATATAGCTGCAATATGACATTGAGAATGTTGGAATAGCCAAAATTAGCAGTGTATATTTAATACTTCTCCATGTTCTAAAATGGATATTATCACTTGCTTGTATATTACACAAATTCACACAAGTTCTTACTTACTGATACGTAGTGAAATTTACATTAGTGTACTAAACCTACAGATCTTTGTTGTTTGTAGAAACTAAATAAGAATGGTGGCAGAGGATAGATTAAGCTATTAAAGTTATTAGGTGATTCCGTGTTTCTCTTTATCTTATTTACTTCATTCTTCCTTTACAGATTGATTTTTCATGTACACTTGTCCATGCTATGTGGTAATGATTCCTTGATGCATTGTATGGATTAAAATATTAAAAATAACTTAAATAGAAATGTCGGAAGACAGGTTCGTTTACAATCACTATCTTTACATTTTCTTCATGGCAGTATTAGATACATTACATTGAGGAGTATGTTTTAAAACATCTATATGGTAGTAGACATATTTTGCAAATATCAACAGAATAACACAGAAACATACCTTATAATTTCTGTAGTATGGGAAGACCAATTTCTAGAGTTGGGAAGACACGGGATGTGCACGTTTCCCATCCACAGCACCAATGCAATTGGGAAACTGCCATTTGCAGTTGAACCCATCTGCTGTCTTCAGTAGATCCTCAACATTAGGTTTCAGTAAATTTAAAAAAACGTTTCATAATTAAAATTGTTAATACACTCATGGACAAAAAAATTAGCGCACCAAGAAGGAGTCGTCAAAATGAAACGAAAATTTATATACGTAATGACTACTTTGATATAAGTAAATGATAAGAAAATCAAAGAAAAAGGATAATTTATTTCAGAGAAAAAGGCAAAAGAATGGAGGAGTTAATACTCCGTTGGACCCCCTCTAGCGCGAATGCACGATGCAATACGATCGGGCATTGAGTCATACAAGTTCTGTATGATGTCTTGAGACATTTCGTTCCATATTTGCTGTAACCTTGCCTCTAGTTCGTTCAAACTCGTGGGATGCCCAACTCGTCGTCCCAAATGATCGCAGATATGCTCGATTGGAGACAAATCTGGGGATCGGGCAGGCCAAGGAAGGGTAGTAACAGTGCGGAGACAGTCTTGTGACACCCTTGCCGTACGAGGCCGAGCATTGTCTTGTTTAAAAATGGCTCCTGGGAGCCGTTGCATGAGTGGCAACACATGTGGTTGCAGGATTTCATGAACATACCGCTGGGCTGTCATTGTGCCAGGGAACTATACTAGGGGTGACCGTGTATTGTAGGCAATGGCACCCCATACCATCACACCAGCTGTGGGAGCGGTGTGTCGCTGTACAGCAAAGGCAGGATTGAAGCGTTCACCACGGGCTCTCCACACACGAACACGATTGTCATCACTGCCGAGATTGAATCTGGATTCGTCGCTAAAGACGACCTGGTTCCATTCCTCTGCAGTCCAGTTTCTTCGTGCGCGGCAAAACTCCAAATGGAGGCGTCGATGGGTGAGCGTCAAGGGCAGCACACGTAATGGGCGCCGCGATACCAACTGTCCTTCAGCCAGGTGCCTTCGTATGGTTCGAGAAGACACAGCAGCCCCTAGTGAAGGTGCTACCTGTGCCTGGATGGCGGCCGATGAAGCAGTTGGCTGTACGCGTGCATTTCTGACTATGTGGCGGTCTTCTCGGCGACTGGTCTGTTGAGGGCGTCCCGAGCCTGGTCTTCCTGTACATGACATCTCTCGGGTCCACTGGTCCCAACACCTCCTCACAACATAATCAGAGCGGCCTAACTGACGAGCTACTCGCCTAGCTGACCACTCAGCTTCCATCATCCCGACGATTCTCCCTCTCTCAAACTGCGACAACTGCGTATGCTGTCTTCGAACACGGCATAATGGCATGTCTACCTCAGCTCTTCCTTTTTGAATGATTCAGCACACTCAAACAAGCTTTGGTTACCTGTTTTATACTCCACAGAGTACGATGTTCAACGCCCTCTACTGGCTATACGTAATGCGCAATCACGCTGCATTTCTAATCATTTGCATATCTCCCCGACATGTACCTTCATTGCAAGTTTCGTTACGATCCCGCAATTATTTCTTGGTGCGCTAATTTTTTTGTCCATGAGTGTATATATGCTAAAAAAAAAACTTAACAATATTGTTACTTTTTTCATTACTTCTTTTATGTTTGTGATTAATATATGTATATGTCATACGGAGATATATATTCCATATGTGTTTCCAAATAGATAGCAATTCTAATTGTGTTGAAATCTGAATTGCATTGACAAATTCAAATACATTTATAAATTCATTAGTGTTATTACAAATAACAGGATAATATCACAAACACATCATTCCTTTTTCTGTATATTTGATTTCAAACATTATTCAATTGTAATGCAAAGTACTATGGTAAAATAACCTTTCAAGACCCTGTACATTTTATATATATACAATTCCAAAAACTAAGTAATTCACCTATCTGTCAAATTAATGCAAAAATCTTACCTTCATGTAAACTGGCTGCAGAATTTGCCACAGTTTTCTGCACATTACATGAATAATTCTGGCAGCTGTGGAAATGCCCATTCGGAAATTTAAGGCTATTTCCTGAATAGCACTTCCCAATGCCAGATACCTACAAAACATTGATTAGTGAAAATTATTAATATAACTTTGCACATACTACTAATGAAAGTTATTAGGAAATAAGTATTCAGAAAAGACAGACTTTTCTTTACAAAATATAATTAACAAAGTAGGCCTAAATAAATTACAATTTATCTAATTGTAACAGCCAACTGTTCTTCGATGCTGATGGGATCTCGAACTACTCGCTGCTTCTCCAAATGTGTAAGTCTAAGTAGATCACAGATGAGTAAAAATGGTCGGATCCATTCTATAGCATTTTTTTAAAATACTCCTCATCTGCAGATCTAAAATGTGCCATCTAAAAAAAAATTGAATTTATCAATATTATTTCAAATGCAAACTTCACTTAAAACAACTAAAATTTCATGGTGACAATTTATAATTGAATGAATAACTGTCGTATACATAAATGTCAATATATATATATTATATTTCACAGATCAAATAATTAATATTGATATAATACTTACTGCAGTGTGAAATTCCCCTTCGGTAGTTTGATTCCTCCACGCCTGTCGAACCCACCACCATCTTTCAATCCTTGGCTTATCCCTCTTTTCTCCCTCTCCTTATGAAGTCAAACTCGCTTCAGATGAAGCTATGCAAGTTCCAGAATTAACAACCAAAGGTACTTATGGTTCGCATTTATGTAATGTGAACGCACACTTGGGGCTTCCATTTTGTGTTGTTTTGTCTGCTTCACGCCAACGGAAATAACTCCCGCTTCCATTTCAGACCGAATCTTCCCGTCACTTCCTGTCAAACTTTCGCTATGATTTCGGAGGCATGTGGAATGGCCTGCGGAACACGTGCGAGGGACAAACAGAATGATTTTATCGTCCGATGTTCGAATCCATGTGCACAATGGGCTTTACTGGCATTGATGGTGAGGCATCTGTTTCCTCTAAAATTGTGGCATCATTTTCACTTTCTTCAATAATAGAAATCTCATCTGGCGACTGAATAGATGTTGAACTTAAGTTATCCACTGATGTTGCAGGGGACATCCTGATCTTTTGTGAACATTAACAGATTATAATACCTTTAGGAATTTAAACTATATTTGCCATTATCACATTATTATCAATATTTCATAAACAATAATTATTACAACAGTTTTCGATATTATTTCAATGCAATATAAATTAAGATATTGTTCTTTATACTCACCACAATTTAGGCATTTATACTTAATCAGCTCCTTTGCCACTGGTTGCTGATATTTGTATTTTCTTTGCCTCTTTGCGAAAAGAATTTTTAAATTCTGAATTTAACCAACTTCAATCAGCATACAACATTAATAACACACTCAATATTTCTGCATGGTCATGTAATGCGGATAATTTCCTAACCCGATAACCATCTCTAAATAAAAGCCACTGGATTTCTTATCCTAAATCATTAGGCATAGACATACTCAGGTTAACTTTCCAAAAAAATCCCTCTGAACTGCACCATCAACAATTCAGTTTCAACCCCCCCCCCCCCCCCCAGTGTTTCGTGTAGAACAAGCTAGATGGACAAAATAATTTTTTGTCGTTTTTGCATTTGTAGCGGTCGGATAGTTAATTCTATGATAATATAAAATATTTTCATAAACAACTAGCTTCCGCCACAACTTAATATTAGTAGGATATTATATACATATATATATTGTGATGGGTCGCCGTGGTGGCGCGAAGCAACTGTAACGGGTTTGGTGCCAATCTTATTATTATCCGATAAATTTTTATACTTCCCTTAGGAGCTGCCACTTTGCCTCACAATGCCTGTCGCATCCCGGTTGTAACGTGCTATGCGTCACATAAAATAATAAATAAAAAACTCTGCTACCAAAATAATAAGTAAAAACTATCTTTGCCTTTTAAACTCTGTTGTATCTCAGCGGCTTCTCAGAGGGGGGGGGGGGAGTCTTGTAGCAGCTGGGCCCATAATACTACAAATAACCCCGCAAATAACCCACTCCTTACAACCTATTAAATTCGTAAAGATAAACTAGCACACTCCTTCGTTGACTATACACACTCTGACTGGAGAAATCCTTTTCTCTCTTTTACTAAATTGCCTGTTTGAACCAAACTTAAATTTCACCCTACTTGATAAATAAAACCAACTTCAAAACTAGTACACTTAAAACATCTTTTATTGATAATTTCAAAACAATTAAAAGGTTATATTTTTCCCTGTTAGCGAGAGATGAAACAAAATGAGAAAGTGAGCTCTGATAATAGTGAAAAATTACAGAAAATATTAATTCCCAAACAAACAAAATACCATTAACCCTCAAACCTCTCCAACCCATTCAGCTGATGAAATGTAAACCTTTTCCCACACCCTGCTCCAAGGTACCTGAGCCAAAAACGCAAAATAACCCCTCCACAAAGATATACCAATGCATAAGAGTACAATAAAATACAAAGCAACGAGTAATGTTAACAACAGCTGACTCCTGCCCGTCCTTTTCATTCAAGACCAGCCGTTTTCTTACGAACTATCGTTCGTTCACCTGTCACACAGTATACATTTAATAAAACCAAATAAAATTTATATAATTGAACTTGGAATTTAAAACGTTAAGAGAATTGTTTATTAAACAACAGTTCACTCTATTGTAAAGGAAACAGTTTGTACTTGCAAAAGAGTTCAGGCGCCCTGATGGAGGCTACGAGACGACGCTGGGGTTTCCACTGTGCACATCTCCGGTGAGTCCTCCAAGTTCTCGTTAACTTGGCGATATCATCTAAGAACCAAAATTCCAGCTCTTACAATAGCTGCTATTATAACCAATGTCCACATAGTAGAGAATTCTCTTTCTACAGATTTGAGTTTTCACTTTAAACTTGAGCGTAAAAGTTCGCACAGATTAACACAGGCAGTCGCCGGTGGTGGTATTGGCTTTCACCCCGTGATCAATAGGAATAAGGCACACCTTTAAGCACTTAAAGTTTATTATTTCCTTGTCGTTAACTCCAAATGTTCTTTTCCCTTTCCACTTGGTTTCTTTTCTTTTAGTCAAAAAGGGAAATTTTATACTTACAAAACTTCCAAAACTTCCAGCGCTCAAATCGCCTATCTGGAACGTCCGCCGGTATCGTGTTGTCCGAAACCGTCCTTTGACCCGTGGGGATACCTGGAAACACTCACGTCGGCCTGAATCCACAATCAAATTATTCGTAGAGTATCTAAGTTTCACACACAGAAAGTTCACTTATCAGAAAGCACCACAGTATTTAATGAGGCAAAGTATCCGGCCTCGCATCTTAGGAGTAACCTGCAGGGTAGATGACCCTTGGAGCATGACCTTTCTTCATGACGCCCCAAGTTCATCTCTAGAGGGAAAAACGGAGTGATGTCCTTTTTCTGTTCTTTTCCCAAAGTGATCACGTCATGGCCCAATATACCAAATCAAAATACAAGAATCCGATCATCTGACCCATTACGTACGGTTTTTGCACTCCGCACTATGATCGAGGAAAATCGCAACTATATCTAACAAGTCACGTGACAGTTCAAAGTTCAACAACTTCCACCGTGGGAAACCTTGTTTACACTGAGTTCCCACACTCAAGCAGTTAACTAAAACATGGCAAAACCCATAAAATAAAATAATTACCTCTTCTTAACTTAAAATAAAATATAAACAAATATAAAACAAATAAACTGACATCAGGTTTCATTCAACAATACCTATAAATATTATTAAATTAATAAAACACATCCTTTTCTTCAATTTCTCAATAATAATTCAAGAAACATCTATAACTACATACATATACTCAACAAACATATTAAATTTACATCGAGCTCAGTTTCTCCATTATTCAAAATCACATTTTCTTACCCATATACAAAAGCGATCATATGCCACAGGTAAGCACTAACTTCCCCCGAGAGAAAAGGTACAGTCAAATAAATAGCTTTAAAATTCAAAATTCAAAATTTTACAGTGTTACACGGTTTAACTAACTCAGCCCCACGAAGCATAGTTGTCACACTGAACTGGTAGTTACACAAAGAAGAGGTTCACATGGACTTACACGATAAACTGAACTCCATTTATCTTTACTCCAATAAATTATAAGCACAACGCTCCTGGCTTGGAGACTAATAATTGTCAAGCTGTGAAAACCATACTCTCAATTCTTGCTATTCACTAAGTTACACAATTTAACATCTAGAAGCACTTCACTAAATTCGCTGAGTTGCACAAAATTCACTAGGTTGCACTAAACGCTATTTCGACACACTACTTAAAATTCACTGAGTTACACGAATTCCCTAAGTTGCACTAAATTAAGATTCGAGCCACAAGCTAAAATTCACGGATACTTGGCCCCATGGACACTTTAGCACCATCCAGGCGGGTTTACATCGCACTAACCTGTTCTATTAGGCCATTGAAGCCTGTTCAGTGATGGCGTCTTAATTGCGATAACGGGTGGGAATAGGCTATCCTAGGTGCCTTTTACTAAGCTATACTGAGTTAACACTCCCTGTCTACCATTATGCAGGCTTCGTCGTACATGATATCCTGATTCAGCCATAGCTGAGAGGTGTAAGAAACCAGAGCGAAGAGCAGCAAACAACAGACAAGAGATTGACTATCTCAAAACATTAGGTTAAATAGCCTTTGAACCTGGCATGAAAAATGCGTCACAATACTCACCGCCCAGTGAGGGAACATAGAATCAAATATTCCCAAATACGGCTGTGTGACATCACACCGAGAGTTTCTAATTAACCAATGAAAATTAATAAAATTACTCAACTCCTTATTTGGTCAATACGGCGTCATGGAAAATTCCATAAAGACCGGAAATGCCAGGTGTAAATGACTCGTCAACACCTGCATTAAGGCATTCGCTAACTTTTAAGAAATTAATTAAATTCTTAATAAAATAAAAACCTTTACATTTTCTAACCTATAAGTTTTCACAATTTGACGAAAATAAACTATAATTTATATAAATATAATTTATAATAATTATTTACATTATTTGACATAAAAAATTCTTTTTCT
>JAFIDM010107155.1:0-11614 GCA_023159025.1 Thereuonema tuberculata | reverse complement strand
TATCATTCGTTTTTATTGTGAAGTGATACTGAATTCTTAAATAATTTATGTTACTTAACAAATAGGAGCAATTGAAATTTGTAATAACAGTTAATCGGTATCAGAACCTATTTGAAGTTTAAATCTGAAACCGAAGTTCAGCCGCTGTTTCCTACAATTACTTGGGACTTGTTCATTGAGATGGAAGGAAACATTTTACCACACTTAAGCGACAATTCAAAAATCTCTACGTCATTGCTGAGGAAATGGAGAGAATCTTCCGTAAAGGGAGACTGATAGTCATAGGGTGGTTCGGGATAAATACCGGAGAAAAACGAAACTTTTGTAATAACTCAAAGATTATGAAGGTTTGAGATACATTTTTTTTTATTTGCACATTACATAATAATAATAGAAGGTACCTGGAACATATGTACTGTGATATCACAAACAAAAGAAAGAGAAAATATATATTTATATATATGTCCGGTAATTACCCAGGCAATGGGGCAATGCTCGGACAACCATGGGATATTTTCCGGACAGTCATTTCTCTACTGTGCATTATTTGGTGAAAGTCAATGGTCTAATTAGTGGACATAGTAGAATCCTATAAGTACCTTGATAGGGATAATTAATGGACACTACATAACTTCTTAATAGTTCAAACCAAATTCACACTTTTATTATGCCCTATTGTAAAAAAAATCATAATAGCGACTTACAATAAAAATTTTAACTGCCTGTTAAAAATAATTATCGATTCAGAAGTAATTTAACTCCTTAAATTAAGCTTAAACAAGATATAAAAAATTAAAAATAAAATATTTGGAAAATATCAGATGCTAAGAAATGAGAAAGAGAAGATCTATAATATAATAATAATAACAAAGATATAATATCATTATTCCATGTAGATCTGTTTGTTTCTTGTTCTGTGCAGTTGCCACAGTATCAAAGGAAAAATGTGTATTACAAATATTCATAAAATGAACCCCAAATAAGCAAAATAGAGAACGAATGATTGAATAAACGGTGTTGTAAACCAAAAACAAACAATAAGGGATCCACTTGGAATTCGTCATAATAGAGGCCAATAAAAGAATATAATGAGTATTTGCAATGCCTTTTCTCTCATCATACTATGCATACAAAACGAAACAAGAAACAAACACCTACATTGAATAATGATACAAAAAAATTTTCTCGAAAACTATTCATTTTCGGACCCACGTTTATAGGAACTTATTTTTTTTTTTTTTTTTTTTAATTGAAATCTTACGCTTTTTTTTAACATTTCAGTTTTCTTTGTGTAATGCATTTAATCCTCCTTCTTGTCGCCAATTCCGTGGAAAGTGTTACTCGTTCAGGTCTCTTCGCGCCCATGCGCAACAGCGAAAAGACAAGTCTCCACGTCGTTCTGATAATATTCCAACTGTTCTCAATATTTTACGCTGTTTTGTTGATAAACTTCAGTTAATGGAAGCAAAGCCTAGTGCTAATGAAAGGATTTACTAAACACTCTGCACCACAAACGCATTCTGATCAGATAGATAAGATTCGAGCATCTGGAAGTCAGATAATTCAGTGTATATGCTACATTGTAATTACACATGAATGTTTTGTTAAAGCATAAAAAATCGTTGCATAATATGGAATGATGCATTAAAGAAACGGTACACAATGATGTTTTAATGGTAATGGATAACGAAAGTTTATAGTGAAGAGGGTTCGCGGGTTTTAACTCGATTTGGTTTATTGGCTGCGGTTTCCACCTTCATTGTCACCATCTGTGTAGTCCAAACTACAAATTGAACAGGCATGAGTTATACCTTATTAACACCCTCGTAACTTATACAGGTGAGAAAAATAGGAGTTAGGGTCTGCGGTAACTTCCTCTCTTTAGAAAGAAGTGGCTGAAAACGAAATATCCTTGGGATCGTTTTGATTTCGGGTACAAAAGAAAACCATGTTTTTTGCCTTATTATGTTTATCATTTTTTTTTTCTGAGACTCATAGTAAGAGGCAAATAAGCTACAAAGGGAATTATTATTAGGGAATGTAGGCTGATGCATGAAGTTGAACTGAAGATGTAAAAACAAAGAAAATATTACTATTACAAGAAGTAATTATTACAATATTTTGCAAAGAAATTTAACTAACTTAATATTGCAAGAAAAAATTATTATAAGTACAGGAAGTTTAACGTACCGGAATAATTCAAATTTAGGCATCAATCCACGGCACTTAGCTAAAGTTAGGATTCGCACCTTGAGTTGTCATCGGGAAGAGACAGGGACGGACCGTTTCGTCCTCATTAGGACTCCTCAGCCAGCCAAACTCCCATTCTCGGGTGCGAGAAGCGGGATACTAACACCTTGCGCACTTTCTGAATTGTCATCGGGGAAGTTTGTCTGGCTGAGGAGTCCTAATGAGGACGAAACGGTCCGTCCCAGTCTCTTCCCGATGACAACTCAAGATGCGAATCCTAACTTTAGCTAAGTGCCCTGGATTGATGCCTAAATTTAAATGAAAATTAAAAATTATTATATTTATATACAAAGAAATTTAACACTTTTAGTTTTAATTTCTTTTCCTCCATTTAATCATTTGTTATTACTTTATCAGTAATTCAGTTTCAATTCTTTGGTTGGATTAGGAAATAAAATTAACGAAAAAATTCTCTATTTCAATCAACATATTACGAAACTTCAGAACATCTCAAGACTTTAGTTGTATCACTAAAACAATAGCTACTATGGGACTCACTAGATTCAAGATATTTTTTCATAGTACAGAATTATATAATAACTTGTTTTTTAGAAACTTAAATTGTTATTATTATGATTATTATTTTATTATGAATGTTTAGTTCTTTTTGTAATCCAAATGAATATATAAGAAGAAGAATTTCTTGTCCTCGATTATCACATGAAGAACTCTCTCGGTAAGAGAGTGGAATTAAAGTAGGCGTTATTTTGAAATTTTAGTAGTATTTGGTTATTTGAAAATAATGAAGAAGAATGTTAAAGAAGAAAATTTAACATTTCATTGCATAGTTAATCACAATAGACAAATTGATTTAGCATTGATTGATAAAAATTCAAACAAAATACGATGAAAATCAATCCATGGATAACTTTTAGAATAGCTTTGAACTCGAACTATTTTGTTGCCTGACTTATTCAGAATATTGAACTCCTCCACCTTATTTATGAAACGAAATATATATTAAGATTTAAGAAATTCAATCCGTCATTGAAATTATTTTCTAAATGATGGAAATGAGTTTGTAAAGATCAAATGGCATTGATTACATCTTTGAATCTATATTTAACATGTTTGAGGATTTTTTAGTGCAATATCAGAAAATGGTAATCAGTACAAAGATTATTAACAGTAATTAAAATGTAAGCAATTCAAGTAAATTTATCATCAGAAAAACAGATTTCAATTAGATTTCAAATTAAAACTGCTTAAAGAGATAATAAAAGCAACAGACTTAGCACTGAGATATAGTTGAGGAGACAACTAAGTTTTCAGAACATATTTTTCACGCTTTAATAAATAATTCATTATTTCCAAAGGATTCGTCTAAGTTATTCTAGAGATTATAGATCTTATTTTATTAATCGCTGAGAATAAACTGTTACAACGAAACTAAATTCGGATATTATTTTTTGTGGAAGATAGGTTCAAAAAATAATTGTCAATTAAAGACATCGGGAAATGTTAGTGATGGGCTTCAAATGTTAAAATAAATAGGGTTCTTCTTAATTTAGATTAATAATTTTCTAATATTTTCTGATTAAAAAATATATAATTTTAAATAAGGCTTGTCTTCTATCTGTTCGATCGAAGAAATAAAAATAAAAATTATAAAATTTATAAAATTATGAAATTTATAAAATTATAAAAAATAAATGATAAAAAAAAAAAAAATATTTCCTGTAATTATTAATAGTTATCAGAGTACTTTACCACGTTTGAACCATGTAGCTCTACAATTGTTATGAGCAGCCAACAAATTAAATCAAGTTTTATGAGCATTCTAGTTTAGGGATCGTCCATTAATCACGTGAGGCTCGAAAGTGGGGGGAGGGGGTTCGGAAAAAATCACGAACTATCACAAGGGGTGAGGGGGGTGTAGTGAGACATCACGTGTATTTATTTATTTATTCATTGAACGCGCGATTTTTACACCGAAAATTATATATATTCATGTACCAGTTTTCAAATGATTACACTTTTCCTTTATTATTTTTATGCCGGTCAGAAACAACCTACAACTTTAATGTCTGTAATCCAGAATTAAATTAGATTATACCTGTATTTAAAGATAATATTCTGAAAATTTTTAAGATACTTTGTACCAAAAAATACAGGTTATTTTGGGTAGGAGGTGTGAGGGGTAGTCTAAAACATCACCACGTATCACCAGGGGGAAGGGGGGGGGGGTTAAAAAGTTGCTAACAAACATCACGTGATTAATGGACGATCCCTTAGGGGGTCCATAATACACGGATCTCCTCTATTCACGAGATTTTGTCGAATTGCAATCATTTTTCTGCCGCTGCTCAATCGGAAGTAGCCTGCACCAAAAAAACCATATGATAATTTCTTTTAACTAATAATAAAATTTGTTAATCGTTCTCTGAAAGAGCTCAAACAACTTTCTTTTTATTTTTTTAATCTTTTCTTAACGTCTGATACTTACGTAAATTTTTAATTTTCCTTTTTTAATATGTGATGGAGACAGTGACTCCCCAATAACTATAAGTAAGAATATCAAATACAAGAATCAAACGTGGAATTCAAGTTTTTGTCTAGCACTCAGGCTACCACAAAAGGAATTTGACCACAAAGAAAAGAAATAAAAAATAAGCCCTCTTATGGGTAAAAGAAAAGCAATTAAATCGCATAAGAATGCCTTTTTGAGTAGAGCTGATACTCTGGGATGGCCGTCCTATCTCGCTTTCGCTTAATTTAAGGAGTTAAAATTTAAATTTTTAATTTAATTACAAAACAAACAAGTACTTTTTGATAGTTTAAATGTTTTTCAAAAAATTCTGATAAAAATTATGTTTATTTAAATTTAATCTAAAGAAAAAATATAATTGGAAGGTCACTCTGTTTCTGAAATGTCATTATATGTTTATTGTAATGATATTGTAGGGATAACAGAAAACCAACATTATTAAGAGATAATTTTTTAATTCATTATTCCACTGTGAAAAGAAAAACGCATTATTTGCAGAAAACAACGGAAGATCTATAGTCTTGAACTGTTGTTTGTTTTGTGATTATATCTCGCAAAATAGCTTTTTATCACGGGAATCCAAATGGTGAAGAAAGTAGCAGAGAATCAGGACATTCGTCAAATTTTAGAAACTGATAGTGTTTAAAAGCATTTATGAATTAATCAATTCACATTTTTCTAGTTAACACAAAACAACGCGACCCCTTATAATTTGCTACTCAAACGCTTACCTTGTTGCTACACCCGAGGTTGTTACATCCTTTCTACCCTTTCCAATCCCTTTTTATTTTTCTTCATTTTTTACATATAAGAATGTGTCAATAATAATAATAAAAATAAGGAATTTGGAATCAATAAATGCCGAAAGCTACAAATAACAAGCGGGAAGACTTCGAATTTGGAGGTTTGGAACTGGACCATGGGTTGGCCATCCTCAATCCATGGAAGAGGGAGAGACCTAAAAGTACCAGTACTGATGAAACGTGTGAAAAGTGGAAATAAAATTTTATATGAATTTTGAAATCAATTGTCAGATGAACCTAATATATCGTACTTTTAAAAAATAAATTTGAAGCCTATATGTCTTTTAATTACATTTCAGCCAGAAAAATTAATCCAGGTAAATTTCCACTTACGATAATAAAATCACTTATGATAAGGAAACATTGTATACTTCTTTTCACAATCTACAAAAGATTGAAGTTTTGCATTTGAAAATGTTTTATTTTGAGGAATATTTCGCAAAGAAAGAGCGAGTGAAGGTGACATAATTCCTAAAAAAAAGTAATGTCTGGCAATTTCTAATGAAATTTCAACCATTTCGTAAACTTGTAATTAGCGAAAGCCTCATATCATTGAGATTAATCAGATTTAGACAACTTATTGTCCGTGTGCACCAATCTCCGGTTAGCGCTGATAACCGCTGAAGCGACTATCAAGTCATTTTTTCTGTGCACGAACGTAAATTAGAAGTTAACCAGTAGATAAATCGCTGATCGGCGGTGAAATTATAACATCGAGAACATTGGCCACTTAAATGCGTAATCAAAGAAAAACTCCCATCAGCCACCGCGCCGTTCAGCTAAACCAAAATGGCTGACATCGATACCGATTCATGCGAATTTCATGATTTAGACGATTTACAGATGTTAATTGCGGTGAACCCTCCGAGAATAATTCTAGATAGGAGTAATCCATTCGAAGATTTAAGCGAAGAACGTTTTAGGCAAAGATTTCGGTTTGGGAAAGCCGCAACTCACCGAATTTTGTGCGAGGTAAGTTGCTTATCGTTTCATTTGAACTTTATTGCGTGAATGTGGTCTGGATAAATTTGTTATGTTTGCACCTACAGTTTTGCGTAGAAAATGATTGAGTGAATTTTATAACGTGTATGTTAACGCTTTGCTATTACCGTGTTTGTTCACATTCACTGATGTTTAATTTGTTTCCAAGGAAAAAAAAAATATTCGCGATAAAATTGCGTTGATGATCGAATTGTAACAGAAATCTGACCTATTTTTTTTTTTTTCAATTTGAAAAGCAACATAAAAACTTATCCAGATCATTATAGCTTGAATGTTAGTAATATGCATTCAGAAATAAAATTTATGGATGCTTATTAGTTTATTTAATACATTACTACGAAAATTGTCGTGGAGTGAATTATGAAACTGAAATATTTAAAATTTTATGAGAAACATAATTATAAAATTGCGATACACAAATGCTGCATTTTTGATAATATAGAATTATATATTTCCTGTTGCAGAAAGGTTTATCCATGCATTGTAAGCAGTAGTTTTTTTTTTTTTTTTTTTAAATGAATAGTGCCACATATCAATGATAATTGCATAAGATTGGTGAAATTGAAATTAATAAAACCATTCATTATAATTGTATAATTAAAATTAATATCCTAATATAATGGTGTTTTTGTTTAGGTGAAGAAAATCCACCAATTGACGTAGAATTTGAAGAATTTTTGCAAGCCAGGTGCAATGCCAATGGATTGCAGATAAAGTACAATCAAATTACTAAGTAAAAATAATAATGAGAAACCCTACTAACATTAATATATATCACTGTAGTCATGTTAACAATAAGCACAAGTATTCTGGAAAGTAGATGTGTTTTTAATAGCTTTCATAAGTCATCATTTATCAGCTTAGCGATTTACAATTGTTCAATTAATGAATGCATACTAATTACATTCAAATCTATGTTTAACTATTAATAATCATTGATACATTTGAAATGAATTGTGATTGAATCTGATTAGAGTATTAATACACGTAATAGTAGTTTATAGAAATAGTGGTTACATCTTAATGAATAAACAGTGAGAAAATAATTTATGAAATGTTTAATGATATATGTATGCAACATCATGTGTAGTTTAATTTTTTTCATCAAAATTTTAAACTGATCTATGTAATTATGAATATCTAACCAAATAACAACATATATATTTCTTAATTCCTTAGGGTTATCATGATATGGTGGAACCTGGAGCTCCAGACATACAACCACAATAACCTGGTGCAACTAGAAAGCTATAGGCCATCATCAATGGTTTCTTTAATAATTAAATAGGCAGTAAACATTATAGTTTTGTACAACATTTTATTACAACTGGAAATACATAAATATTGAAAAGAAATACAGTCTACACACAGTATTCAACAAAAAGCACTAGATTTACAAATATACACATTGGAGCTCTCTGCATCTCCTTAATAGAGACAATTGGCAACAAATACCTATGAGATTTTTTCATTTGACTTATTCTGTTGACAATGGCCTCTACTGATGAGATGTCAAAAGCTCCAATGTATGTAAGTGTTTATTTGTAATGTGTATTATATTTGTAAAGTGTTTATTTGTGCAATATTACATATTAGGAATTAAAAAAATCACTTCAGGACACACATAAGGAAGATTTACTATAATAAATATATATCTTTATATATAATATATTTATGATAGTAAAAAAAAAATAAGAACAGGCCAAAAATGTCCAGTTTTATTTCAGTATTATCATAAATATATTGTATATCTTCATTATGTGTGTCCTGAAGTGATTTTTTTAATTCCTAATATGTTCAGTTTTACTGAAGTACCATACACATAAATATATAAAGTTTTCCAACATGTTTTTAAAATATAATTCTCTAGCTTCTTTGGCCCTGATTTCTGCATCTGCTGTTCTCAAGATAGCAGCATGTTTTATTTCTTCCATTTCAAATTTCCTTTTGGAAGTAAGTATTGCACACGTACATCAGAACACTCAGCAATCTTTGCAAAATTGTTTATGTCTTCTTTTGTTGGTGGTCTCCGCCATGATACTTTATGACCATGTACTTTTGATGTGTCTGCTTCTTGCTGAGCTGTTAGTATGGCAGCTGTCTGGTTTGCATCCTAAAAATAATTACAATAAAAATTATTATCATTATTGTTAAGGCCTTTTTTTATTTATGGAAAACTAACTATTTATGGAATATATATATATTGAATTCTATCCTACGAGGTATAAAATGACCTGTGTGCACGTTAAGCTATCTTGTTCATAGTATTACAGATCATGGCAACAACTATTGTAAAAAGAATAAAGAATGGTCTTTTATATGGTGCACTTTGATTCTGTTTTTATTTTAATTAGAGATATGTTATTCCTTTGTAATGATATAGGATTATATTTACTGCAAATGTTTGCAATAATTGTATCTTATTGGCCATAGTTATACTACTTTTTAATCCTCAAACATATGTTATTAAGTTTCCCTCATATATGTCTAGTAGTTTCTAAATTATTTATTTGTTAATGTACATGAAAATAAAATTTACAATTACACATTAATTTTTCATATGGAAATAGTATGTAATGATTTATTCTTGAGTGAGAGAATATATTACATTTTGTAAAACTTCAACTTTTGATTAATTTTTGTATCATAGTTTGTATTTCTGTGATAGTTGGATGAAGCCAACAATCTACACATTACTTAAGTGCAGAATCAACAAATTCTTTTTGATGCATATATTACTTGTAAAACAAAATATATATTGGAATATAGTAATGTATGCTGGTAATAATGATTGTTCCAAATAATGTACATTTATTTGTTATAAATAATTCTAAATGATTTATAAAGTTTTTGTTTGTAACATATTTATACTTGTATGAATAGACTATGTTCATTGTTACTTCTGGATGATTGGTTTTTAGTTCTTAAACCAATAGTTGTTTTAAATAAACTGTTCTTTCTTTCCTTTCATGGTGATAGGCTTGTTGTTCTTTTTTTTTTTTTAATTTCCATGTTAACTGAGGAATGTTTGATGTAGTAAGAATACAGTATAATATACTGACATAATTATTCATATCTGCTTCTTACATCTGCAGTACAAAGAAATTAAGAATGGCTGCTTAAAACAACTGAATTACACTTTGTAATTTTATTAATTTAATAAACAAATGTACATGTTGAACAGTTTAAAATATATTGACAATCATCTTTATCAATATTTCATGTATTGGATTGAACAAGCAAATCAATGAATGGTGTTTGCATTTGCAGTAGATATCAGTTTAGAAATTAGTAATATTCTCATACAGATTTATGAAACCATCATTTCTAATGGATAAATTTTGATTGTTCTAATTCATGAATTTATGTTGCTTGTCTTCTTATATTTATTGTGAAATTGTCAATTGCTTTTCTGTGGTAATTGTTCATGTTACATGGAAACAAAACATTTGTTGTTTTTTTGCTTTCAAAACTGATTAATACATTTGTTTACTTCTACAATTTGGCTATGCTTAGCTATGCATAGAGGTCATAGGTAATTTGGTTAACTCTTCAAATGAAACAATCAAGCATCATTCATAATATATCTCAGAAATATTTTTTTAAACTTCGTAAAATGAATATTTCACAGTTTGTCTCTATTACAAAATCAGATAATCATACATTATATATATATAGTTTCATACTGAAACATAGATATTGTTTCCTTGCAGTTTTAATACAAAAAAGGATGTGGTTTAGCATATTAATCCCATACAATTATATAGTGAGAGCTGAAAAAAAATCAGACAGTATGTTTCTTTTTCAAGTATACACAATCTGTATGTCAAGTCCAACCAAAGTTACTGCAATCTCATATAACAGCACAATACAACATCAATCATAAGTTTTCCTTTACATAAAAAATATAAAATTCAACAGTAGAAAGTTTATCCCGAATTTTAATAATTTGCCTATTTATTTCCAAACCCCTTTCAAATTAATATCAAAGAAATGAATATACTACAAGTTGGTTTCTACTAAGTGCAGAGTATGAAATAATTAGTGTAGACATAATTCGTCATGTCTATCATCTCAGCTTGTATGAATTCTTTTGACCCAAAGCACATCGCCAATTCAAATTTTTATTTATTTTACAACTTTACAGACATTCTGTAATCAATCAATTATTCGTTTTATATCAATACTGTATCCGTCAAATGACAACTCGTTCTGGCATTGCAGCAATGAAATTGTTTCATATCGTCCAAGACGATTTTTTTTTTTTTTTACATAAATTAAATGAACATGCAATATACGAATTCAAATGTTCATATTTTAATCAAATGCTGCGATTAAATGTCAATTATACTACATTCTAAACTACTTGTTAATACAAATATAGAAATTTAACTTACCATTTGTGAAGGCTCGTGAAACACCATGAGTATTGCTCGTCTCCATCCGTTCGCAGCTGATTGAAAGGTCCCATCGGAAGATGCAGGGGATCGGCTGTACAATATTAGCAACTGCCATTAATTTTTCTGTAATTGACGTAGCATCAGCTTGGCAAATCCCTCCTTCAGTTTTATACTGCTCTTTGGTTTCCTGCGCTTTCTATAATTTTGCTCTTCTCTTTAAAATATATGCTGCCTTCGACGCCGATTGACTCTCTTTTCACCGCAGCAGCACTATTTAAAATTGCCTTCAATTACAGTCCATTCCGCTCTTTTTTCTTTACGGGAAAGATGGTCCGTTCTTTAATTTTCGATTACAGCCACAAATTTCCCCACAATATATTTACTAAATGTTTATCTTCTTCTGTGAAATTCGACCCGCATGTGTTTTTTATTTTCAATCTCGGCGTCCATGTTTAATTTCGAGTTTGCACATGCGCCAGTGAATCAGATGATGTCAACATGTTGTTAACCAATCACAGTCAATTTTAGAAACACTTTCGATTTAACACCGACCATCAGTAAATGACTGCAACTTTTTCAATGGTGCACAGCTTTCTGACTTATCCAAGCGATAGTGAATAACCGTCAATTAACTGATAACTGCTCTCTTTCGTGTTGGTGCACTCGGCCCT
>JAFIDM010107154.1:0-10755 GCA_023159025.1 Thereuonema tuberculata | reverse complement strand
AAAGTATCAATTGGAATAAAAAAAGAGAGTCAAGAAAGAAAGAAGCACTATTTCTATCACTATTTGAAGCTCAAAACCATCACTATTTTTAACTCGAAAACCACTGAAAAGTATCAATCGGAATAAAAAAAAAAAGAGAGCCAAGAAAGAAAGATGCACTATTTCTATTAGGTAGAATACTGCTCAGAAGTTAGACGTCTTAGTCGTTAAACCATGAGGCCTACATTCTAATCTCTGCAAAAAATAAAAATATATCGTAGATATATGATTTACAGGCTGGTTCTAAAAGCAGTCGTAGGGAGAGAATATAGACATCAAAAATTAAATTAAAAAAAAAACTTTAAAAATATTTTAAAATTTTTTGTTTTAGTTTCCTTGATGTAATTTGTGTGTGTGTGTGTGTGTGTGTGTGTTTTAATAAATAAAAAGTTGTTTTCCGTTACATAAGCGAGGCTTCCGGAGCGAAGCGACGGGTAGCCGAACAGTTATTTTAAAGCACGTTATACTCCTTGAAATTAAATACACCTTAAATTAAAATATTCTCTCTCCGACTCTCTCCACTTTCAAGACAAACAAACATCCGTACTTTTTTTTGCCTATTAATAGTACGATTTCTACAAGTTCGCTATGCGAATCAAACCTGTTATCCTCTGAACCGATGTTAGACTTCTTATCCATTAGGCTCGGGGACTATATTCTAATTTCTCTATAAAAAAAAAAAAATGTCATAGATGCACTCGCTGGTTCTAAACCATGGGTTGGGAGAATCCACTTTTATCGGGTAGTTGAGAGAAAGCAGTCGCACATTGGGAGAATCCACTTTTGCCGGGTCCCTTGTTATGTAATGAAATGTTAATTAGATAATATTTATATTAATTATAAACATCAAACATAGAAAATAAATTAAAAATAAGAATTAAATATAAAATTATAAATATTGAAGGAAATTTTTTGTATAAGACTATTGTAAGCAATTTCGATAAATCTCATTTTCTTTAATTTTTTTTTATAATTACAATAGTTTATCAAGATTTGGCTACAAGCATTTGATTTTTCAAAAATTAAAAATAATTTTGGTTTAAGAACAACTGAATTTATCTATTCAAAACTTTTTAGTCAGTTGAACTGGCAAAACTATGATAGCAATAGCATTAAAGCAATAAAAAAAATCAATTAATTTCTTTATTATCTTTTAATTATCTTTTCACGAGACAAGATTGTGTAGAAAATAATTTTTTTTATTTTTAGAAAATGTTTTTATTATATTTATGTTTCTTACTCTTATTCATTTACTAAATTCCTATTCCTCTTGTTCTTTCTAGGTCAATATTTATAAATATTCTGTATTTTATTAGTACTTTTAATAGTACTTCTTTCTGTACTATTTAGCAGCATGCATATGTATAGGAAATTTTTGTTTCCAGGATTTACCACTAGGTTCGCTGCTGTCAAATTGTCTCCCAAGTTAACAATGAGTTAATCCCTAAGTGTCGCATGTTGTCTATATGGTATTTGCTAATATTCATTGTTAAACATATTCACAAAAATCCACTGTTAGCTTCTGATGATTTTAATTTTCTTAGATTCTAACATTATTTTAAGAATATTTATTATCTTCTTGTGATAATTTATTGATTAGAATTCACTTGGAAAAGATTTACAATATAAAACAAAGATTTTCCTTAGTTTTGGAATTTGCTACTCAAAAATTCTAATTATTAGGGGAACACATACAGACTGTGTTGATGAACTACACTTTGCTAGATTAATAAAAATATAAAGAAATTTAATTGTCACAAATCTGATTAAACTATCAATTGTACTTAAATAAATGGCAGCTATTTTTCAAGAAAAACAAAACAAGAATTAAATCCCGAACCTAGCAATTACTTTGCTATAATAAAAGTACATTTTCTAACAACAAATATGGAATCTATCAGATATTCGTATTTTTAATCAATAAAAGAGCATTCAAATGTAAAGTAGCCGAACATAGAAATTAAAGAAATCATTAAATGGAAACTTACTTTCGGAATCAGATACAGAAATTCCAAAAAGTTAGCTTTTTCTTCAGAAGAAACATCTCTAAATCCCATTTCCAAATGGATAATTCTGTGAAATAAAGATAAGAAACCTCAGAATTGTTAACAAGATAAGACATTCATAAATTGGTGTCAATTGATTATCTTGTATTGGAAAAATACATTTGTTCCATCGGATTTGTTACCCGTCGGAAACTGTTCAAAAACTGTTTGAAATATCGTGAAATATTTCAGATAAGAAGCAGTCATTGAATCATTCAACAATTTATTTTATGCTGAAAACGCCAGTATTTATAGTTATCTTAAACTTCTACTTTTTATTTGATGTTTTTCCCCCAAATCACCCAGATACTCTTAGATATAGTACTGTAAAAAATGCAACGTTTCAGTCATCAGTATCCATTGCCTATTTTGGAAAAAAATTTAGTAATAAAGGAAAAAATACTATTGATCTTTTTTAGGCTGCAAAAATGCACAAGAAAATCAATCGTGGTTTCCCCATTGCCTTATTTCTTCTATTCACTGACAGATGCAGAAACGAAATATGTTAGTCTCAGTTGAATTGCTGTTATTTGAACAACCAATGAGAACAAATGTTTTCTCCAATACAAGATAATCAGTTGACACCAATTTAGGAATGTCTTCTATGTTTTTAACATTTCTGAGGTTTCTTATCTCTAAATCATATTTCCAAATGGATAATTCTGTAAAATAAAGATGTTTCTTCTGAAGAAAAAGCTAACTTTGTGGAATATCTGATTCTTTAAGTAAGTTTTCTTTTAATGTTTTCTTTAATTATCTATGTTTGTCTACTTTTAACCTGAATGCTCTTTTGTTGATTAAAAATAGGAATATCTGATAGATTCCACATTTTGTTATTAGAGACTGTATTACAGCAAAGCTTTTTTATTAACTCAATTCCTGATGTTAATATATATTATTAATAATGGTTATTTGTGCGTTTAGGCCTATTGATTGCAATCAACCGCAAATAATATCTAGTCTTCCAGTCACTGATAATATTTTCTGAAATTTAGTTATTCATTGAGTTCTTTAGTTGTAATTTATGGTCTGAGATTAAAAGGCAATGGCGAATTCTTCGTATAAGCAGTATAAGTGGAATTTAAAGTTTCATAAACCTATGAAAAGAATAAGGAAAATTCGTTTAAAAAATTATTATTTCTTAAGCAAAGCTAGAAATGAATTATTTACATTACTCTGAATTTTTGGCTTCAGTTTAGTGCGATTTTTTGCCTATGCTGTAATAGTTGTCATACTCCCAAAATCTCCCGTAAATGCTACATTGCTCATTATAGTAGTTTTCAAAAGGGTTTGCCATAAATGATCATTACGTAGCGATCGATGTTGTCTGGAACAAACGTCACCAGTCATGACGTCTTCAACTTGAGCTATTTTGACATATTTCCCTAAATTAAGTGCATTGCTGTTCTGCCAGTTCTTTTATAATAACTTCTTCCGTATTTCGATGTCTTAATGTTTTTTATTTGTTTTTTAATTTTACTTTTTTTAAAGCGGATATATGGGTGTTGAAGATTACGATAAACTTATCAAATTTTTTGATGCACACTTCATCAGTGATATTTGCATACTTTATTATTAAAACTTCATAAATAAAAACCTTCAATCAATGAAGCATAGGTTCTAATGAATAATTAACTCCTCGCCATTAATTGAAGAAACTCGTTTCTATTTCCATAGAATAAAGGAATAAAAGACACCAACTGTGAAGGCCTTTCCGTTAATGGTCGTTTCTCTATGGCCTCATACGTTTTCATCAAGAAGCCTCTAGTTATCAATAAATCACCTTATTCTTCACCTTTTATAATCGATATCGGATGGCGTCAGAGATATATGAACTCAAGGAGAATTAAATCATTTAGACTCATTATTATCATTAATTCTCAATATTTTATCATTAAAAACATTATTTTGCTCATACGGTACTTAATTTATTTCATTTTACATATCAGAGAGAAGTTTATTGTAGAAGGAATGAAAAAGAGAATTAAATTTCATGAAAAATTGTAAGATCTAATTATTAAATAATAAATTCACTTTAGAAGTCATAAAACTAATAAAATCTTACGCAAGTTTTATATAAGGCTTCGAATGAACTCGTCAACCTCAATGAAGCTTTAGTTATGATACTTATCCCTCTGGAGCCCTTAGGGACGCTGGAGGTAAGGTTCCAACGCTTCAGTGACCCGGGACTAAGATGTGGTCGGGTGGTCATCCCCAACGCTCGCCCGCCTATACCACCAGGAAAATGAAGCTTTAAGCATTTATTAATTAGTTACAAAAAAAGAAATATATTATCTTGTTTTCTTTATTATCTGGATTACAGACAAGGGTCGTCTCATCTTTTGTGAAATCTCCAGTGATATATTATTAGTATTTTTGATGCATTATTAGCAATAATCAGACAATCAGACAAATCAAGAAACCCACAACTGGACAGTAAATATGCTTTCGCAGACTGATCCAACATCCACGGGAATCCTGAACAGCTGTTTCATCCTTATTAGGAATTATCAGCAGGATTTACCCTCGATGTTTGGCTCAGACTACGCGAAAGTTAAGCGGAAACCATTCTCGCTCTGGGAATGGCCGCCGAGATCAAAACAATCAAATAAAAAATAATCCTGTGAAATCCACAGTAATAATCCCTTGTATTTCACAGAAAGGCACTAAGGAATTTAGTTATAATAATCATAAGTGCAGTTGTGGTCTTTTCTTGATTTATGAATTATTATGGACGTTGAAGTTTGCTTTTCATTGCACTTATGGTGATTTTCTTATTTCTTATTTATAATTAAATTTCTTAGTGCCTTTCAGTGAAAGGACAAGAGATTAATACCGTGGATTTCATAGAACTATTTTTAATTTGATTGTTCTTTTTTTATCTGATTTTTTTTTCTTTTTTTTTTCTGGGAGAATGAATGGACAGGATTATTTTTATTATATTTTCTTTGTTATCAGTAGGGAGTTATTTTTTTTTATTTTGTTTTTATATATTCATTTTTTCGTTTTGTTAATTATTTACTTATTTATTTTATCCTGTTTTGCATTTCTCTATGAATATGTATATCTTTCTTATTATTAAAAACCAATACTTTTTGTAACTCAAAAACCCATGAAAAGTATATATATATTGCTAAAAGCTTTTATTTCTCTGTCTGTCTGGTGCAATTGTTATAATTTTTGAAAATAGAAATAATTTCTACAAGTTCCCTACGAGAATCGAAGATACAACCTTCTGCTCCGTAGTTAGACGTTTTAGCCATTAGACCACAAGGACTACATTCTAATCTTTATAAAAAATAAAACTATCATAGATATATGATTCCCACGCTGGTTCTAAAGCAGTCGTGGATTGAGAGAATGTAGACATCTAAAATTAAGTTTAAAAAAATAATTTAAAAATTTTTTGTTTTAGTTTACTTGATGTAATTTGTGTGTGTATGTGTGTGTGTGTATGTTTTTAATAAATAAAAAGTTGTTTTCCATTACATAAGCGAGGCTTCCGGAGCGAAGCGACGGGTAGCCGACTAGTTTTTTATAATTTGTTTTCTAATTTTTTTGTTTTATTTTTCTTTTATTTTGATAATGAAAATTTTAGATAAAACTTTTTTTCAAAACAAATTAAAAAGTTAATTTGAATTATATAATACAAGATTTCTTAGAAGTGTTTACCAATATGAATTCAAAGAATAAAAATTTTAGTTTTATATTTAACAAAAAAACATTTAAAACGTAACTTTTTTTTTTATTTACACACTTGAAACGAAATCCCGTTTTTTGTAGTCTCGAACAACACGGTTTCAAAGAACAAGGAACCAATTAATCGTGTTCTTCGGGGGCTAAGTGTAGTATTTAAAATATCAGCAATTCAAGTAAATTTATCATCAGAAATACAGATTTCAGTTAGATTTCAAATTAAAACTGCTTAAAGAGAAAATAAAAGTAACAGACTTAGCAGAGATATATTTCAGGAGACAACTTAAAGTTTTCAGAAATATATTTTTCATGCTTCAATAAATACCACATTGTTTCCAAAGGACTCGTCTAAGTTATTCAAGAGATTGTAAATCTTATTCTATTAATCGCTGAGCATAAACTCTAAAAACGAAACTTACCTAGATATTATATTTTGAGGAATAGATCTGACCATCCGTCTTCCATTTTTTGGAAGATAGGTTCAAACAAATAATTGTCATTTAAAGACATCGGGAAATGTTAGTGATGGGCTTCACGTCTTAAAAAAATAGGATTCTTCTTAATTTAGATGATTAATTTTCTAATGTCTTCTGATTAAAAAATACATAATTTTGAATCAGTCTTGTCCTCTATCTGTTCGTTCGTTTGTGATCGAAAATTAGGAAACTGAAGCTTTATTGATAGTTCAAGACACAGGTTGGACATGGGTGCTTTTTCTCGTATTCCCTGTCCACCTGAAGGCTAGAATAGAACACTTCGGTCTATTTTAGACTTCATATGATTGCACCTCTCCTTTATAAATACAAATAACCATGTGCCAGACCAAGGGAAACTGGATTAGATTATTCTTTCTAATTCTCTATTAAGTAAAATAAGATGATGATTCGAATAAGGAATTTGAGATAATTCAAAATATTACAATATTAGAAGATCATTTTTTTTACTGTAGAGCAAGAATAAATTTAAATGCTTTGTGTTATGTTTTAAATATATACCAAGATAAATAATTTTATCTTGAAAATACTTGAGGTTTTACTAAATCTTTACAAAATACTGAATCATTGCAGAATTTTTAAACGTAAAAAATTAGTGTAACAAAGTAAATAGAAAAAGTCAATTCATGCTTTTCAATAAAAACAAAATCAATTTCAATCTATCAAACATCTACACAGATGTTAGAAGATACACTAATATGGATTGTCGCAACAACTAGTTTATTCAAAGCCGTTGTAATTTAAAGGACAAGAACAATTTCAAATGAGGCCTGCATTAAGTTGATTTAGTAAATCTAGACCCCATTTGCACTATTTGAACAACTCTAATAAGTGGCCAAAATGGAGATCATATTCATTCTCAAAATAATTGATTCAGTTAACTAAACTGAACTACACTTAATTTTTCAGTAGTTATATCAAACTATCAGCACCTACAGGTATTCTTAATATAAGTATACCTAATAGGACTTGTAAACATTAAAAAAAAAAAAAGTAATCATACACGAGATTTTGTGTAATTGCCATGATTTTCCTGCCCCTCCAAAACCGGAAGTAGCCTGACCAAAAAACCTTCTGATAATTTCTTTTCACTTAAAATGAAGTTCGTAAATCGTTCACTGAAAGAGCAGAAAAAACTTTCTTTGTATTTTCTTGCTCATTTCTTAACATCTGATATTTTACATAAATTTTCAATATTCATTTTTTAATGTCTCGCTTTCGCTTAATTTAAGTAGTTAAATTTGAATTGGTAATGTAATTAATAAACAATTAAATGCTTTTTAGAGTTTAAACCTTTTTCAAAAAGATTCTGATAAAAATTATGTTTATTTAAATTTAATCTAAAGAAAAAATGTAATTTAAAGGTCATTGTGTTTCTGAAATGTCATCATATGTTTATTGTAATGCTTATGAAGCCATAGCAGGGTTCATCCCATTTTTCCAAGAAATTTTTTAATTCATTCTCACACTGTGAAAAGAAAACGCAAAATTTGCAGAAAAGTAATGAAAGATTCAGAGATCTTGAACTGTTCTCTGTTTCGTGATTACATCTTTGATTCCGTCTGTTTTATCACCGGATACCAAATGGTGAGGAAAGTAGCGGTAAAATTCATCAATTTTTAGAGACTGATATTGTTTAAGAGCATTTGTGAATAAATCAATTCACAGCTTCCTAGTAAACACAAAACAACGCAACTCCTTACAATTTGCTACTCAAACGCTTAACTTGTTAACAGGGACACTAGTATTGGTTGGAGAGTAGATATCATTTATTCAAGCTGGTTTTAATTCAAAGGGTCAACTGTTATTTCAAGATGGTCGTGAAATTGAACTCATTTAGAATGTCTAAATCCATTTTGCACCTGGACAACTCTGAGGAAGTGGCTACATTGAATTCAGGATATCACATTCAATTTCTGTATTTAAATATTTGGAGAATTTTTTTTTACTAAACTTTATCTGGATTGATAATTGTGATAAAGTCTGTTTCTTAAAAATACATCCATGAAATAAACCTACATGTTATAAACATACACAATGACTGAAATAAGCAGTGATAAATAAATGGTGGTGCTTTTCTTTCAAAATATAACTTTATTATCAATTTCATTTAAATAAGACTATTTTTTTTAATTATCTTGCTTTGTGGAATGAAAGCCTGTTTCAACTTGAAGAAAGTAAAATTAGAAAACTAAAGAATTAAAGTCAATTCTTCTAAATAATTGTTGTAAATACTAATATCTAAACAGATCTATAAAAATATATTATTGTTTAACTACAAAATTTCATGTGTAAAGGATCTTAGAAGTTTTATGAACACCAAAATATAAACAGACAATAAGACCAATTTCTTTCTTATGAAAGTTGATGCAATCACTGATTTACAATTTGAGTTACAAGTCGACAATATTCTAAATAATAAACTGACCAATCATGTACACGTATTAGTAACCTACAGATACCATTCGGAGAAAGAATTTGTACTGTGGATCAAGATGAATTTGATCAAGTAATAAATACCTTCTGTGATTTTACATTAGTTAATACTCCAGTTTTTGAGAAATTAAAATTAATAAGAAAAAGCTACTTCTGTAATCAACTGCATCATTACTAATTTCGTTACAGATGGATGGAGAATGTTTAAATGAGAGAAAATAACCTCAACTCTGGAATTAACAAAAAAAAATAATAATTTCATATCAGTGTTGTATAAAGTACAATCACCAAATACCATTCCCCTTTTGTTTTTTATGTTAAAAGTATATTTTATTTTTGATAGAAAATAAAAAAAAACCATAGCTGTTATTAAGAAATTCTTTTATTATATTTTGCTGTAAAAATGGCGAATAATGCGAAGTTAATTTTAGAAAAGTTATTTAATCTTACACAATTTTAAATCAATACAATTTTTAATTATTTAAAAATAACTGTTGCACCAATCTATATACATATATAAAAAGGAATGTTTCTTTCTTTCTTTCTTTGTTCCTTATAAACTCCTAGGCCTTTTGACCTATCTGGACCAAACTTTGCAGAATTGCTCTTTAGGATCCTGCACAGAAGATAGGCTACCTTAGAACCGGGACACCCCCCCCCCCAGGGGTTGAAAAGGGGTGAAAAAGCCAAACGTGCACCTGGTGGTGACAACGAGAACTAAAACCATACATATATACCGTATGCGTTCCAATACCATTCATCAGATTGCGATGAAACTTTGGGGAGTTGTTGTTTGCACGCCCGCGAAGCTTTCTGAATTAGCGGAATACCAGGTTCTTATATTTAGGGGCCTTTCTCGGGCCCCCCAAGTCTACTGAAAAAAGTAAAAAATTCGATCTCCTATGGGGGGCAGGGACACACCTTTCCATGGGGGGAAGGCGATACGTCTACATAAGTGTCCCATCCCCGACCGACACCTGGTCCTTATGTTTAGGGCCCCTTCTCGGACCCACAAGTCTATTGCTAAAAATGAGAATTTTTTTTTCTCAGGTGTGCAGAGATACCACACTTGGATGGGGGGAGGCGACACAAGGACCTAAGTATCCTACCCCCGAACGACACCGGGCCCTTTTTTTCTTTGAGTGGCATTGCAACGCATGCCCGGTTCACCTAGTAATAAATATTTTAAATACTTAAAAATTATCTTTTTATCATGCAGGTTTTTGTCAATTTTTTTGAGTTGAAAATATAGAGTATTATCTCATAAACACCCAAAAAAGTGACTGATTTTGAATTTTAATTTAATTGATGAATATTTTGAAATTAAAAACAAGAAAACTGAAATACCAGATATTTAAATTTTTAAATTTTAGTTGCATTGGAAAAAGAAATATATAAAAGAAAAAAAAGTTTCCAGTTGCCAGCATTTGCTTGAGTCACGACCATAAACATCATGAGTTAACAAATATTTCAAGAAAACTTAAAAGTACAACTAAACTGTAAATAAACTTTTTTATGTATATTTTATCTTTTTTTTTAAATTTCTTTAAAAAAATTGATTAAAAAAAATCTGCTAATAATAAATCTATCTGCTTGAGTGTTGATCTCAGCTAAGATAAAGTCATAAATTTTCCCAAAAGAAAAAAGATATCCGTCTTCAAGAAAACGAATTTTTGTTTTAACTTGGGACTCCAAAATCGAAATAATCTGATTCAAATCTACAGATGGATTAGATTAAATGAATAGTTTCCGTTTTTTAAGACGTCAACAGAAATCAACTCTTATTTTATAACGCTTGGGAATGTTAACTTTCTTGCTGTGATTTCAACTCACTTTGAAAAGGTTACAAATGTAAAACATTGATCATCTCTCCTCCAGAAATTTTCATACCATGTTTTAAGAAGATCCATCCAGTGATTCAGAAGTATTAATGTATATAAACTGACTGATTTGATGACTTTCCAAAGACAGTCACTAATATTTCACCCTTTAACACCCTTAATATAGCCATACACCTGGGTAAATTAAGCCACTCGAAAAAACCG
>JAFIDM010107152.1:0-11614 GCA_023159025.1 Thereuonema tuberculata | reverse complement strand
GAAAGTGTTAAAACTACTCTTTCTTTGTTTCTGCATTTCACTATATTCTTTTTTTTTTTTTTTTTTTCCTAATTGCTTTGCATGCATAGGTTATTATACATGAAAAGGAATTACTTGTACACGGCTACTTTTGGAAGTTGCATTTACTGCTTGATACTTTGCAGACTATTCTATATTGCAACTACAAGCATCCAAGTTCAAACATCAAACAAAGACAATTTAATGCTTATGTTCACTTTTTAAATTTGATTTAGAACAGCAGCTATAAAAATTGGGATGAAATACTGAGAAAAGAATAAGGATAAACTGGATTGTTGAAAGTAAATAAACCCAGTTTCAAAAAGTTAGAAACACTTCGTCCAAATCGGTGGAAAGTTCAGCAGCTGTGGTGGTTATTTTACCTATCAATAGGTAAATGACATAGCAAGTTTTAGAAAGTTGCTGGATTAGCCTTTTGTAAGCTAATCTACAAACAGGCTCCCACATCAAATTCCGGACCCAGGTACCAAATGCAATACCTTTCCCTCTCCCCCCCATGTTATGAACAAAATCATAAATTCTTAGCCAAAAATATAGCGAAAATAGCACACGATTTCATACTTCTACAACAGGGGTGGGCAGACTTTTGTAAGGTAAGGGCTACCTCAAGTGCCGCGGTCACCTTAAGACTTTAAAAAAACAGAATCTCCAAATTAACAACCAAAAAAGGAAAAAAATCAGTCAGTCCCTCAGCCCAGGCCCTGGTGCTGAGGGACCAACTGACTCCCACCCCTTGTGAGGGCCCTGCCTAAAAAGGGGTTCTGCAGCTATGAATCAAGGGTGTATCCTGTTGATAGTGTGTAGGTGTTTACAAGGAATACTATTATGTTCAGTGAGGCATGGATAAAGGATCTGCTATATCTCCACAGCCAGATAGGCATGTTATTTACCATCAACAATACATGTAGGGCAGTGGCGTACCTAGAACTTTTGCCGCCCGGGGCGGTCTCCAATTTGCCGCCCTTTCAAAGTCAATGAAATGGTGATTTTTATAAATTAATAAATATAAATAAGGGTCAATCCATATCAAGTGGTCCAAATAAAAATTATTGGTTGCCTGACCACTTTCAAAAAGAATTATTTTTTTATGTGCTGTTACCCCTATGTTTGGACAGTTCAAAACCAACTATAGTAGAACCTCATTATAACGGACTAATAGGGGCTGAAGGTTGTCCGTTTTAATGAAAGTCCGGTTTATAACAAATAATTCTTATAGCGGTGTAATGCAGCACGGTATACATCAATGAAAGTACAATAGTTAGCTATAAAAAGTGTTTATTATATATCAAATAAAAAACAACCTTCAACATAGTAGGTTGAATTGAAAAAGCTGTGTACATATACATTGCATTCATCTTTAGAACAAGAAGGTCCTTGTTCATGTTGATTGCTTACATTCATTGGTTTGAAAAAATAATTTATTTTCTGCTGGGTTTGTTTGCTGCTTATTTCTTCAGTTAATAACTGACGGAGGTAAGTGTTCATAATAAGCAATCACATTTTCATTTGCCGATTGTTCAACCTATTGAATAACAAAATTTAAATGGTCTTTTACTTCGCTCACCTTAATTCTAGGCTGCCAATTTTTTTTAAAACTGGCCGTTATAAGCGACGTCCGTTATAATAGGGTCCGTTATAATGAGGTTCTACTGTATATTAAATTTTTATACAAAGTGGCTTCAACATGGCGGCCATTTTTACCCTTTTTAAGCGTTTGTAGTAACTTTAATATCTCAGGTTTGGTACACCCTAGAACCATAAAATAAAAACTGTGAGCTTAAGCACATTAAAGGCTACAATTTTGATCCTGTACTTTTTTCTCTTAAAATGATTTGTTCTTCATAAATTTTGAGCTCAAAATTTCTCATTGCCGTTGCGAAAAAAACTCATTTTTCAAGAATTATTTTTGGTGGCAAGGCAGCTTGTTTAAGGGTTCAAATCTATTTTGGGAAGTACATATGTACCAGTAGTATTTGTAAAAAAATTTGGAGATTTGAGACTCAAGGGCTTTTTTTTTTTTCAGGAGGATCGTTAATAAGCATTTTTTGTAAATTTACCCAACTTAAGGCATGAATATTTCTGGAGGGCAGTTGTTTAAAATTCTTTAATTTCCACATATTAAGATACTATATAAGAGCTAACTTGAATTAAAATTCTGACTTTGAGATTCAACTGGTGTAGAAAATATGGCATTGTGAAAACCCAATAAAAATGCAAGAATATGCTATTTGTGAAACGACATTAATTTTTATTTTTTTTGTGATTTTTGCAATACAGAATTCATAGACTCTCATAGTATGATATTAAAATGTATTACTACACACAAAATATATTCTTAAGTTGGTCTGGGAATTTTTTCGGGTTTTGAAGTTAGGAGATTTGTGCATGTCTTAATAAGCTCTGATTTGTCAGCTTTTTGCTAAACTCTGTCAGTCTGCTAGGTGTTCTCATGCATGAAGATTGCTTTACATTTCCAATACTTGTGTAATGTAGTTTTTTTATTTAAACATGATCCAGTCAGAAGTAAATTAAATGACACAAGCCAATTTGAAGAAAAGTATTGTATTATTACACTGAAAAACAAATATCATGTGGTTCATGTTTTGTGACTTATCCTAAACAAAATAAAAGCTATGGTTGTACACAGAATAAAATTAGTCCACAATTTGAAATAATATGTTGGCAATTATTTAAACTGCTTGCTATTTTACAAGAAATGATCTGTGATTAACTTACCAGTATCTCATTTCTTGATTAGAAGCATTGTAATATCTTCACATCACGCTGATGATATGTTATGAAAGCAACCGGTTATTGCGGATAACTCGGATTGACTACGCTTTCTGAGTACATTTGACACAAAAACCCACACTGGGTCCTCAGATACCTTGAAACTGGTTCTTGGTTCATGTGAACCTGACATAGACATCCTTATTTTCTAAGTTTATGTCTTCAATGAGTCTTGGCCACCACTGTTCGTCGTAAAACAGGCAACAATGTCACTGTTCCTGAGAGTAAGCATCACAGCTTTGGTGGTAATAAGATCGTTGTTATTTTCTGACTTGGATGTGGGGAAGTGCTTTCTGAAAGTGGAACAAATCGGTGGAATGACCGAGTTCCAGATAGTCGCTGGCAAATGTCAAATCTTACTATCAGTTTCTCTTGTCGGTTGATTACTTCCTCTTTTTTCACGTATATATGTATATAAACCGATTCCATGATTTTTTTTTTGTGTGCAGTACAGATAAAAATCTTCATGAGTAAGAATTTGATTAGTGACAGTTCTTTGCAGACTCACTTTTATCACCTCCCTCTTGGTAGTTCCACCGACACAATCGCAAGCATTTTTCCCCGTGTGACGATGCAAAGAAGTTCCATTCTTCATCAAGGTCGAAATCTCTCTTGTGAAAGCAGAGATTAATGATTTTTATTTGTTTTTATATTGGCTTGCTGCTCTATCTTATATACAAGTATATAACTTTTTCCAGTCAGGAAGACTTTTTTTCATATGAATCAGCAACTGGGATTGGAATGTATGCACTGCTAACGTATCATGTTCTAGGTAATCACTAATAATACAAACACTGCGGCTGCAAAGTTTACTGTCATGTATTTAATAGTAAACCAAAGGGTGAACAGTTGCCTGATTGTTCACCCAGTGATGGCTTTGTATTTCAATTTGGATTACAAAAGTGTAATTTTCTGAAAAATCGGCTAGAATAATGGATTCGGACAGTTCATCTTTCTTCTCTCTTAGAAATTGAATTTGTACTTTAGAAATGCAGTGATGGTTTTTTTCAAGAGTCTCGTGCTTTTCAAGAAGAGACTGAAAGAATTCGTCTTTAGACAGTGATCATTTCAGCTCTGTAAGTCACAGTCCACTGCTTGAAAGCTACATTATCTGGCATGCCATCACATTCTTCAAACAGTGGAAACATTTCAATGAGGCCTTCCTGTCCTGAACATTGATCACATTTCTCATTATACAATTGTAACTTTGCAAGTTACTAACAAGCATACTTTGTAGCGATAAATGTATGATTGTACTTCACAAGATACTTGATTCCATGGTACTTAGAAATGCATCTGACTTCAGAAGAAGCTCTAGAAATAAGCAACTCGTGATACTTGTCATCAAATTGGCTTGTGTCATTTAATTTACTTGTGACTGGATCATGTTTAAATAAGAAAAACTACATTACATAAGTATTGGAAATGTAAAGCATCTTCATGCATGAGAACACCTAGCAGACTGACAAAGTTTAGCAAAAAGCTGACAAATCAGAGCTTATTAAGACATGCATAAATCTCCTAACTTCAAAACCAGAAAAAATTTCCAGACCAACTTAAGATTATATTTTGTGTGTAGTAATACATATTAATAAAGTGTGTATTAATACATAATACATTATATTATGAGAGTCGATAATATTCTGTCATGCAAAAATCACAAAAAAATAATAATTAATATCGCTTCAGAAATAGCATATTCGTGCAGTTTTATTGGGTTTTCACAATGCCATATTTTCTATACCAGTTGAATCTCAAAGTCAGAATTTTAATTCCAGTTAGCTCTTATATAGTACCTTAATATGTGGAAATTTCAGAATTTTAAACAACTGCCCTCCAGAAATATTAATGCCTTAAGTTGGGTAAATTTACAAAAAATACTTATTAACGATCCTCCTGAAAAAAAAAGCCCTTGAGTCTCAAATCTCCAAATTTTTTTACAAATACTACGGTACACATTTACTTCCCAAAAAAATTTGAACCCTTAAACAGCCTGCCTTGCCTCCAAAAAAAATTCTTGAAAATGAGATTTTTTGCAATGGCAATGAGAAATTTTGAGCTCAAAATTTATGAAGAAATCATTTTAAGAGAAAAGTGAAAAGGATCAAAATTGTAGCCTGTAATGTGCTTAAGCTCACACTTTTTATTTATGGTTCTAGGGTGTTACAAACCTGAGATATTAAAGTTACTGCAAACGCTTAAAAAGGATAAAAATGGCATGCGCCACAATACAAAAATGGCCGACATGTTGAAACCACTTTGTATAAAAATTTAATATTGTTGGTTTTGAACTGTCCAAACATAGGGGTAACAGCACACAAAAAATAATTGTTTTTCAAAATTGTCAAGCAACTAGTGCTGGACCACTTCATATGGTCTGACCCATAAATAATTGTAATGTAATTGTATAGGTGAGTGACTTTTTTACCATTGGATGCCATATTTAAATTACAAAGCATATATCTAATTTACAAAAAAAAAAAATTACCATAGATAACAATATTTCTCTTTGTACTTCTTGTTCTAAGGATAGCCCCACGTCTCGTACATTTTCCCCACTCATATTTTTTCTCCTTCTAACTCGACGTTCAGTCGATATCTCCAACTCTTCATAAATTGTTTTGACTGCTCAGCGTTTTGTATTAGCGCATCCCTTTGTTCCGTGAAATGGGTTTGCAAAGAATTTAGTTTTATGTGGCATTGATGAACATTAACCCTTTTATTTGCAGGTATTTTTGCGCGTCATTAACTTCCAAAAGGACGAGTTCCCATAAATTGAGATAACATAGAAAAGAAAAAGATTGCAATGAATTGAGTAATATTATAATATTAATATTCCAGCATTTGATCTCGTTTTACTATTTTCTTCTTCAGATGTCAATTTTTCCAAGGCGCTTAAAATGTAAATAGTTAACTACACTATTCATTTCTGAAGCTAATGACGCTGGGAGATAAAGGGTTAATGGAGAAATTTGAATATTTTCAAATTCTTGTCGTAAATCTTAATAATTTTCAGTAAGATAGACGAATTTAAATTATTTAAACATTTTAAATACGAATACGTACGTTTTATTATTATGTTTTAATTTCTTAATCTTTATAATTCTGTGCGTTGATCATTGGATTTTTAAATTGAGAATTCAGCACGTTCAATTAATATATTTAAACATTTCTTCAATTGGATAAGCGTAAAATAAGGAAAAATATTCGAAATCATATAGTAATTCATAATTCGTAGAAATCAAATAGTAAACTTTAGAAGTGAACAAGTTGTTTTTTACAACTAAAACTAAATACAGTGCAACTTGGATAATTCGAACGTCTTTAATTCGAAATCGTGGTTAATTCGAAGATTTCTTTTGGTCCCTTGAATTTCTTATTAAATCAATGTTAAAAAATCGTGGATAATTCGAAGTTCAACTTCCTTAATTCGAAGTTTTTTGTAAAAAATTTCGAACCATAACGACTTTTCGGCGTTTCATCGTTAAGAAATTCGACACGTGACAATTGAAATCCCCTTCCCGCCACCGTTCGACACGTGACGCCATTTGAGCTAACTGCTGTCAGTGTCACCATGTCTTTCAGTAAACCACGCGTGTACATGAATTTAACGTTCGCAGAAAAGGTCGCCGTCATTCGCGAGGTGGAAAAGGGTGTGAAGAAGAAATGCCAAATCGCCAACGAGTACGGGATAGAGCCAAATTTCGTCGGTACATTGAAGGACAAACCAACGTAAGTGAAGCTGTTTTCCGTTCACTAACATGCTTGATGATTTTGCTAACCTTAAGCGACTGAATTCTACAAAACAATCAGATATTGCACAATTTTTTGAAAAACTGTAATGAATGTAATATGTACTGTAGCTTATGTAATATAAATCTTATTTTGTTTACATACATATAGTGTTTAAGTCTTTCATACCATGATCTTTCTGAATAAATATTTACTTATTGACAGAATAATCTTTTCAAGAATTCAGTGGACCTGAAATTAAAGTTAAAAGATGTAACTTGTTTAATTCGAAGTCTTGGATAATTCGAAGTTTTGTAGTGGTCCCTTCAGCTTCGAATTATCCAAGTTGTACTGTATAAAAATGCCGCCCCAAGATATGTGCCGCCCGGTGAGGACCGCACCCACCGCACCCCCCTAGGTACGCCACTGATGTAGGGTGTTTTGTCCTTACTCTGCTTCTTAATGTTTTATCAACACATTAACAAAGGTGTAAATCAATTTCTAATGATAAGATAATGATTTTTTGCATGCTACATTTGAATTTAAGGTGGTTTTTAAGTGATTTGTGAATTTAATTTTTAAAAATGTCTTTTTTTTCCTTAGGAGAATATAAAAGAAAAGTTAACAAAAAGCCCTGAACTACCCCACGGCATACAACGGATTATTTTCAACTTGAACTCAATCTTGGGAAAGATACCTATTCCAAATATTCCCCAGATAATAAATTAACTGGACCTACATTTGAGAGCACTAATATAGTTAATTCAAATAGTGTGATTGAACTTGCTGAGATAGCTGCTGTATCAACAAATGTATTCTCACCTCAATATAGTTATAACTTGGTTTGTGAACACAAATTTGAGAATGAATTGAACAGTGAACCAGTGTTTCCTGAGAGAGAAATTCTTAAGAGAAGTTTGAGCAAACAACATTGAAACTGCTTGACAAAGAAACTGAAATTGAAGAATTAAACAGAAACAAGGAAGAAATGATGCAATGTCTTGAAGCCATAGTTACTCAACTACAGAAAGACTTGCAAATTGCTAAAAATGAAGTGGAAGAAATTATGCAGGATTATGAATCGACTATTAACAAATTGAAAGAAGATATAAAATCTACTAAAGAAATCCAAATTGAGAAGTTCCAATCTGAATTATCAAATTATAAAAAGCTACTTGAGGAAGCTCAAGAAAAGCTTAAGGAGGAAGCGAAACAGAGACAGTCGGAGTCAGAATTGCTTAAAGAAATAAATGATGCTTTAAGTGAGTGTCAAGAAAAGTTTGAGCAAAGAAAATTGAAACTGTTTGAGAAGGAACAGGAAATTGAAAAACTGAAGAGAAGTGGCGAAGAAACAATTCAAAATTATGAAGCTAGTGTCAATAAATTGCGGAACGATTTGCAGAATGTTCAAGATGAAATGGCAGAACAAAATAAAAAATTCCAAAATTCCTCTGCTGACTACGAGGAATGTCTGGAAAAAGTGAAGCACGACTATGAAGAATTGCAAAGGAAATTTGTAGATGAAATGAAGGAGAACGGAACCAAAGTAGATTTACTTAATGAAAAAATCAAGGTTTCTGAAAATAATTCAGAGAAATTAACTATCTCACTAAGTGAATGTCAAAAGTTGTTAGAAATTTCAAGATCAGAAATAACTGCGATCACCGATCAGTTGCAGTTGAAAGAAAATGAAATTGTGTCACTGAAACAAGCAATGGAGAACACTATACATGGTCATGAAAATTACGTAAGTAAATTGAAGTTAGATATCACATCTCTGGAAGAAGAAATTGAAGTCGGCAAAAAGAACTTCCATTCAACGAAAGCAAATTTCGAAAAACTCATTGAAGAGGCAGAGCAAAATTATCAAGAATTAAATCAAAAGCTGCTGCAGGAAATGGAAGAAAAGCGTATCCAGTCAGAATTGCTGAAAAACACGAAGCAAAGCTGTCATGACATGGAACTACGATTCACAGAAGAAATTACGCTGAAAACACAGCAGATTGTAGCTTTGGAGGAGAAAGCTAAAATTTTGGAAAGTACTTCAAGAGAATCGAGGTTAGCTTTAAGCAGCTATGAAGAGCAAACTAGAAATCTCCAAGATGAAGTGAATTATACAAGAGAAGAACTAAGTATCAAGGAAAACAAAATAAAAGAACTGGAAGAACTGGTTGCAAATCTCTCTCTGCAACTCAAAGAGACCATTGCACAAATTCAGTGTGTTGAAAATTACTGTGCTTCTGAACTACAGAAAGGTTTGGAGGCTCTGCAGGAAAAAGAATCAAAACTGAATCGAGTTGTTTCACAAACTGGGAAATTGGCAGCGTTTACAAATTGTTCCATAAGAAAAATGAGGAGTTTAGCTGAGAAAGATCTTGAGATAAACCAACTGAAAAGCTTGATTTCTGATTTGGAGGAATGGAAATCGACGAAGGAAAGTACAGTAGCCAATTGTGAACGCAGACTTTTTAAAAATGTAACGCAGATGATTGAACTGAGGGAACAGATAGAGAGAGAAGTGCTGAGGTTTTCTGAAGATGCCTGGACAAGCGAAGATGATTCAACAGCTGTTAAACTGAATGGAGATGATACCTGGATAAACAATGTAGACGATTGTTGTGAAAAGCTAATTAATATCCTTAAATCTTCAATAACCAAGGTTTCTGAAAAGCTCAAAAAGGCAACCGAACTTAATGACCTAGTTGAATCAAGTAAGGCCGAAATGAAAAATCTGAAAGAGGAAATAGAACGGCTGACAGACAATGTAGATTTGATGACCAAGAAAGAAGAAGAATTTTCCCAGATGACCTTAGAAAAACAAGAAGAGGTTAGCTGTTTTTCTTTTTTTGTAGAAACCTTTATAGGGGTGCACAACCTGTGGCTTGTGGATGTATATTTGCTGTATCCTGATAGTGTTAAAATTAAATTTGAGTTTATATTGGCCATGCAATAAAAATGACAACTTTATTTGGCAGCACCTACGTGTGTGAACATCCAAAGGACTTACTGATAACTATTTGGAAGCATGCGTGGGCATTGCAATATCGGATATTGAACCTGTCATTAAGAAGTTAAAAAAACTTAAGCAGTGCCAAATTTTTCATTAAAAATTATTGACAATTTGAAGTTAATAATAAATTACATTTATTATTAATTATTAGAAATGGCACTGTCAAATCGTTAATTAGTAAGACATTTATGTAAAATATATGTATAAATAATTATTATAAATGACATTATCAAATCATTAATTGGTAATATATATGTGGGGGCAGAGAGTTGGAACGCTGCAGTCCTCCATCAGAACTTCTAAAAAATACTGGCCCTCAGACTTCATAAGGTTGTGCATCCCTGATCTAAAGAATGTTGATATATAATAAATTGATTGTATTTCATTAAAACTTGGGTTTTAAATTTAACCAAATGGATTTTTATATTTTTTGAAACAGATTAGCAAGTTGAAGACTGCCATCAATGCATCCCAAGAAGAAATCGGTGACTTAAAGAATAAAAGAAAATTACTTATTTCAAATAGCTGCAGACTAGAGAAGGACAAACTTGATTTAGAGAATGAATTAATCGAAATGCAGAGAGTGATGCCTGCAGTGCCTTCATTGAAACCACCCGAGGTAAAAAATGTATGATATCTTAAATGAATATATTCACATTGTAAGAAGAAAATAGTAACAGTAAATATAAAACTTGTAAAGTATTGAAGTATACATTCATTAGTGATTACAGTACATCTTGATAATCCGACATTTGCCAGTCCGACACGTTTGGTAGGCCGACAAGCTCGCGAAGGTGTATTTCAACTTAATATTTCAATATTTAGCTTCATAGTGACTTAGAACTCGAAATTGTCTTTTAAATAAAAAAAATAAAAAAATCATCAAAATCGGTTAAGTATTAACTTTAGTGAGTGAACAAAAAGCAGGAATTATTTTAATATGTATATATTATAAAACAAGGTCGTAATATCTTCATAATGTAGTTTTTAAATTTACTGAGGGTAAATATAGTAAATAATGTGTACAATATTTTTTTTTTTTATTTATCCTTTTGATCATGGGTTATTTAGCATTGTTTAAAGGCACCCTTGGTAATCCGACAACCTGTTGGTCCCATATCTGTCGGATTATCAAGATTGTACTGTATAAGAAATAATAGTGATTGTGAAATGCAATTCTCCTTTGGCATTTTAGAAATTTATTGTTTTTTGCAACATTAAACCTGATCAGCCAAAACAATTAAAAATTAAGAAAATTGATATTTCCTAGCAGTCTCGTCCTGCAAGGGAATTTTGTCATTTAAGGTCAGAGAATGAAATGTCATTTCCATACACGTGCTTTCAGTTCTGAAATATTAATTGTTAAAATAATAAAACAGAGCTGTCCTGCATTTTTCCATTTGTGTTTTGTGTTCTACTATAGAAATCCTTGTGCAATTTCCTAACGGGTCCCCCATTACAACAAAGGAAAAGATTAGATCCCATTAGTGATTTTCATCCTTTCTACTGTTTTAATTGTTTATTTGGTATGAAAATTGAGATAGCATTTGACATGGTCACCAAATATCATAGATGAGTAGGTGTAAATTGTATTTTTTTTTTTTATATACAGGGTGGTGCATATAAAACCGGCCTCATAAGGTTTATATTTTGATTCTGAAGACTGACACTATTTAATGCTATCACTTGTGTTCATGTATTCTGTACATTACTGCCGGTATATTTTTCTTGCCATGTTCCGAACCAACACGAATGAATTTGTGCGAACATACTCCTCCACAATAAACACACATTGTTGAATTAAATACGCCATTATTCACATAGAGGCTGATGAACACTAAACACATCAGTGCATATGCAACTGTGGCGAACAATATCTGGAGGGATATCATCACATGTGCATGATCATTAGTGTTGTATGTTCACTAAAGACAGCATTCAACATATACCTTGAAACCTATTGGAGTTGGTTTTATGTGAGCCACCCTGTAGATGGTCAGTTCCTGTAATGTTTAGGTGGAAAATACAAACGTTTTCATAAAC
>JAFIDM010107150.1:0-11614 GCA_023159025.1 Thereuonema tuberculata | reverse complement strand
TTTTGTAGATAAAATGTGCACAAAATGTAATAATAAGGTTACAATCATAGAACTAAATTGTTAAGCTCTATCATATATTATGTTAAAGAAAACAAAGGTTGTAAGTAAATGGTATTGGTTTCAAATATTGTTAATATTTTCTTGAGGAGTTTAATGTAATTTGGAGTATTGTTCTTCAACTTGTTATTTATGGCTTGAAAAAGAAAAGACGAGTAATCTTTTCGAAAATTTGCTTTTTCATATTAAATGTAGTCTTTACATTTAAATTTGGTGTGATGTTAGAAATACTAAGTACACTAACTACAATTCTGCTAAATAGTTATGTAAAAAATAATAATTCTGAACAAATTAACACCACGGTAACAAAATTTGATCAATATGTATATCTACATCTTTAGTACTATAATCATTCGACAAAACATCAATTTTTAGTTTTGCCTTTGTTTTACTTTATTTTTGATTGCATACAATTCTATTGATTCAACGTCATTTTCTTATCACTGTTATCTCTTCGATATTGTAATTTAGATTGTTTATTTTGCTAATAAAGGGGAGCTAGTGTCTGATATAATTTTGTTTCCATAAATTTTTAACTATTACCCGCAATATTTTCTTTATTGGAAGTAATTGTAAAATTTCAAACTGATAAAAAAACAATGTTTGTGTTATCTCTTTGATTCTATATAAATGTGTCTTAAAGAAAAGCTTTTCATTTCTTATATATTTTCTTTTATATTTTATAATTGCATCTACTTCTATTCATTTCCATTTATTTCTTCTATATATTTTGCTTAAAAATGATAATATTGTTTTTTTAATACATTTTGGTTTAAGTCATATGTATAAAAACTTTAAATTTATTCTTTTTGACAGTATTAAAATAAATTGGCGCCATATATCTATCTATATATATATATATATATGCTTCTTATTACTTTTGTCTTATGTGTTGGTTTCAATTTGTTTTAATACTGTTTTGAAAGTGGCAAACGTTAAAAGTTTTTTAATTATTGGTTTTGATTTGAAACATTTCGTTTTTATCTTAAACGAGATGACGTGCAATTAGTGATGTGAATTGCACTACTGTTTGTCCTACTACATTTTAACCCTATAATGGGAAGAATCGTAGATTGAATAAAAGTGCTTTGAAATGAAAAAATATTTACACTAGTTACTTAATTTTAATAATGTTATTAACTACTCTGATTTTGGTTTATGTTTATGAATTTCTTTGTAGACAGAACATGTTTAGATTGATCGAAAACAAAGGAAAAACTTTGCATCCATCAGTGTTTTCTAACCTTATCCATTATTAAAAAAATTGCCCTGTCAGTTATAATTTTCATTTTATCTTTGAAAATGAATTAATATCTCATGAACAATCTCTAAGGAAACTCAAAATTAATGTTCGTAACAGCAAATAAGGTGATCCATGAATCTAATCATCAAATGTAAATATTCTTCTTTGAATCATCTAATCACATTTTAATATTATATTGTTCCGATGCATAATTCCTATTTTACGAACACTTTCTGATACAATTGAAGAGGCGTTAATTTAGGGTGACCAGACGTCCCGATTTTTAACAATTTGTCCCGCGTCCCGCGGCATTTTGAAAAAGTCCCGATTTTTTTTTTTTGGTTATTGAATTCCTTTTTTTGTTGATTGTCGAACTGGAGATTCCTTTTTTTGTTTTTTTTTGTTTTGGTTGTTGAACCTGGAGTTTCCTATTTTTTGTTTTGTTTTTAGGTTGTTGAACCTGGAGATTTTGTATTTTAGTTTTTTTTTTTTGGTTGTTGAATTCCTTTTATTGTTTGATTGTCGAACTGGAGATTCCTTTTTTTTTTTTTTTTTTTTTTGGTTCCCCCCCCCCCCCCGGTCAATGGTGTCCCGCTTTGCCAATGTAAAAATCTGGTCACCCTAGTTAATTGTACATAAATTATTTTATATGAATAAAAGGATTAAAAATCAACGAAATAAATAACACGCAGTAATTTTTCAGTAATGAAGCCATGCTTAAGAGATACGAATCTGGTCAAACTTATTATTTTCAGCATTGACTTGTGAAAGTCAGTTAAGTAAATGGAACACTTCAAATGTCAAATCGTTTAGATTCCGTTTCAAAATGACATTAGGTTAATTGAAATTGCATTTGAGTTCGTTATGATTTACTTCAAGACAATGCAGTATTAAACACTTAGTAATATCTAGTATATGTACAGTGCTGAAAATTGTATAATATTTTGTTTGATACAAGTAAAAAAAGGAATGAAGCAGGCTTAAAGTGAGGTAAAATATTATCATAAGACTGGAATATTAAATTTCAAGAATCCTGCAGGTATTGGGCTGATATCCCACACTTTAAATTGACTATCAAGTATCCTGATAAAATAAAGTAAAAATATTTGCAAAATATTCTACTAGGGTTGCGATTGTAATTAAAGATATTTGAATAAATTCTGAACTAAAAGAAATAGTTGAAAATTACTAAAAATCAGAAACTTGCGTTTTAAATGAATTTCTGTTGAACAAGATTCACTGATTTGCCTCCAACGGCTAAAAGTGGATATCAAGTCTCCATTTGACATTTCAAGATAACACTCTACTGAATTCGCTCTTGCAATTATACTTCGATGCTGTTTCTCCCATTCTCGTAAATTACAAACCTTCCCTCACCTCCAGTGTATTAACTGCGCATCCTGCATTGCATATCCTGCATTGCTGATGTGAGTTTGTCAACCAGGCGATTGAAAAACGGACAAATACGGAGTCGAAAGAAGTGATAGTGAAAAAAAAATTGTTAATTGTCAATTTTTTTTTTCAATTTATTAGTTTCAGCAGTTCATATCAGTTTCTAAAAGTGAATACAAAAATATCAATACATAATAAGCTTTTATTTTTATGTTGTTGTTTTTTTTTATTATTTTACTTATTATTTCTTGAACATTGAAGTAGAATGCTATTCATTGTTTCGATTCTTGCTATTCAGAATATTCTGTGAATAAATCAGCAACAGACGAAAAGAATTAAACTATTTCATTCCTCCAGCTTTTTAGTACCGGCCCTTTACTGTCAAAACAATAGTGAATACGATTTTCATTAAAATTCATAATAGCATAAAGACATTAAAAATACTTTTGCTAACAACTTTCATAGTTTTCATATTTGTTTTATATATATTCCATTTACAGGCAACTGGATCGGAAAGAGCATGGTCTGCAAACTCAATTCGCTAAAGTTTTCTAAGCTCTTCCTGAGCCCCTTCCTTACGCGATGAATAGATTCAGTTATCACTGGCTGGACTGGACAAGTTACAGTTTGGTACAAAGCTTATCGATATATTTAAATTATTGAATAAATTAATAGAAATTATTAATTCTTATTGATTTAAACTGCTCATGTTCTTCTCAGTTAGTTTACTATCATCTTGCAAATCATTTGTATTTATTGATCACAGTGAGGTAACCTCCAGCTTAAATGGTGAAGAGCTGATCTCAGGACTGAAAGCCCTAAGTGGATATTTTTCAATATCTTTAAAATTGATATGAAGATTTTAAAAGAGAGCGGGTTAAGATTGGATTAACCCTTCGGTCTCACAGACAGGAACCTTATCTTCTCCGATGCCTGCTCTCTATAGAGAACGAAGGAATTCTGCTTTAACCATAACTGTCATTCGTTCCACTATTCAGTTTCTTTGTATTTTTTATAAATTATGCAGATGTTGTGAAATGGAAAGAATTATCCTCAATATAACGATAAATAAAAAAGAAGTAAACAATAAGCCAGTAAAGCGCAAAAGAAAAAAAAAAGATTTCGCCTCTGGGCTTTAATACGTTAGAGTCTGAGATGGACATTTCGTCCTCTTTATGGACTCGTCAGCCAGGTAAAATTCTCGACGAACGCTCAGATCTCGAAACGAGTTTAGAGATTTCGCTCACCCACCCCTCAGTGGGATCTCAACAAAATAAAAGGACAATCAAACCATCAAAGCAAAAGCAAAAGCTCTAATTTCTGGCCTGCAAATCCGTTAGACACTGCAAATCATTAAATTGAAGAAAGCAAAGGCTGATGGCAAGCCACAATTTTATTATTGAGAAAATGGAAAGCTTCACAGGGAAGCTTCCTACAAGAATAATTTTTTGCTGCAAGGATTTGAATGAGGACCATTAATGGTTTAAAGAAGACATCGAAAAAGCAGAGGATATTAGTGTTTATCTAATGTTAAAACGAAGTAAAGGGAGTATTATTTTTTTGGGAATTAATGTAACTACTTATTTTTATTGCTATTGTTTTACTCCTGAGTAAGTTTACTTGTGAGATTTTCATTCAGCTTTCATAGCAGACAAATCTTTACAAAATGATTTCCATTTTAATAATAAGAATTACAATTCATGTTAAGATCAAGTTCCTGAATTATATTAATGATTGAACACAAAAGTTTACCACTTTTATTTTTCTTTGTTAACCCTATTATTAATTGGCGATAAGGGATAGAAGAAGAAGGCTTAAATTGTAACAGGATTTACTCTTCCTGAAGTTCTATCAGGGAATCATTAGTGGGTTACTATGGAGATAATCTCATTCGCGATTATACCTCCCTCATACAAATGAAGGAACAATTCAAGGACATTCTCATAAACACTAAAGGAATGATGATAAATCGACTTATTGAAATTTGAGTTTTATGAGGAAATTGTATCTTCATTATTTTACTGAATTATTTTAACTACATCTATTTTTCCTCCTCAAAACAAAAGGTATCTCCGATACTAAAACAGCAGTCTGACGCTAAAATGACATAATGTGAATTCTGAAAGACGCTTCAAAGATTTTTTTCTTTTTCTTTGTAAATATTATCACCACTCTATTCATAAACTCTAAAATTTAACAAAGAAAATAAAACGAAACTTTTGTCTTTAAAATCTTCATAATGATTGCGTAATTAATCCTACGAAAACTATTACTATTCATTTTTTCCGTATATTTCAAATTATTTCTTTTACTTAGATTACTGATTTTATTAATATTGTTTAATTTAATAATAGAATATGTTTTTTTTAAAGATTTCCCATGCAAAAAATCTCGCATTACGTTGAAGAACGATTTCATCGGAAACTGTTCAACTCCTCCATAAATTAAAATAAATAGAATGAAGATGTTTTTTACTATATAAAGTAGGTAAAATCTTTGTTATAAATATGCATGCCAAGTTGTAAATGGTTGACTGGTTCAAAAGTAATTAGTGGGATTAACGACAGAATGAAGACAATTTCTTTATAATACCATAGAAACGATAGTCAATATTATTTCTGTTTATTTAAAGAAGCTAGCAATAAATTTAAGATGAAAATTAGGTTAAGTTACACAATCATGCAAAATACAAAATTTACAAACCTAAATATAAAATTTATTCATTTATTTATTAAGAATATTTCGAATTTTCAATATTTAAAATTTTCTAAAAAAAAAAAAACAAAAAAAAACACGTCAAAAATGTTTCTTCTAAAAGTTGTTTGATGTATGTTATTTGTTGCTAAATTAATTAAAATAAAATAAAAACTTACTAATATCAAACAAGAAACGATAGATAAGTAATTTTTTATTAGTGACTACTCATTTTTTTCGAAAATGTTATTTTAAAGTGAAACATGTAACTGTATGATATTTTCCTATGAATTTATCGTAGATGAAACGTAAATTCCACACAAAACAATTGGATTAATCAAACCCAGGAAACTGGAATGAGTCTTTCCTGAGAGAATGTGTTCGTCAGTATGACGCCAGTCAACAAATACCCCACCAGCGCTTCGGGATACGTTTCTCTAATCAACATCCTCTGGGATGCGTTGCTAGGAGACATTTGACATCAAATCAAAGTCAACATCATTCCAAATTGATGATATCGGAAAAAAGTATTTGAAAATGAATTTCAACATGAACCTTATCTTCAACGTTTCAGTTGCAAAACAATTTTTTTAAAAAATAGTAAAGAAAATAAAAGAAAATTAGAAAGAAAATAAGATAATCAAAGAAATAACGTCGATAAAGAATGTTTTCAGAGCCAGTTAAAACAAAATAACTAAAAAAATTGCTTTAGTTTTAAAAATAAATCCCAAAAAGGATGCAGTATATACATAATAAAAAAAAAATTAAAAAAAATAGTCGAATATCAAATTTAGTAACAATAAACGTAGCCCATGCACAAGGTTGAATTTAAAACATTTAATATACAAATTAAAATACACTACTAGTTTCAACTCCGAGAGGAGCATTTTTCAAGTAATTTGGTTACAATAAATGCTGAGGTATTTATAGAATACATCTTTAAATTGTCCAATCATAGCTCAAAACTTGGCAGCAACCCGTGTGAGTCCCCTTGCAAGTAAATTTCTGCGTTACGTCAAAGGCTGTTCACTAGCTCCATGATACGGCAACAACATGAACGAACACCAAAACAATTCCACGTGTGTGGATCGCCTCCTGCTGGTCATCACTGTAACTATCCATTTGTAAATACAGATTCTGTTTTCTTCAAATGAGAACACCTCCAGGTTTCTAAAAGAAAAAACTTAAGAAAATTAGATCAAGTATAAAACCTTACCCATTAAAATATGATTTTTTGTTTGTTTTATTTTTTGGATCAGACACATCTTAACTATGGATTACATTTACTTCAACATCAGTACTATTGCTTGAAAATGTTATAAAAAGAAAGTTGTTCTCCTATTGGTCAATTGGCAATACAGGCCAATCAGAATCGAGATTTAAAGAAATGTGGGATAACCTCCTTATTTTACTAAACATTATAAATCTCTTAAAAGATCGTTTATATTTGCATCTTAAATTTAAAAATGAGCTATCCTACTATGATACTTCAAAAAACTGAGAGCAAATGGTGCGAACTTAATGTACAGTTAACTAATTCTTGGGCAAGGTGAGGTATACGCTCTTTTTCCACCAAGCCCTTCAATTAAAAAAGAAAATAAATTAGATTTTTTAATCGGAGGTATAAATAATAATATTAATAATCCAACGCAGCAACTGGAGTGTTTCTTGAAATATATAATAGGTATCCATTATTGGAGAAGTCAACTAGTCTTTATGCTGGTAAGACCTCTGAAGAAGTTTTACAACCACTTATAGATTTTTTTTCCATGTATTTTATTGTATACTTGGTTTGCTTATTTATTTTACCAAACAGGATATTTAAATGAAAAGTTGTAGACAGGAAGACAGCGTACAGCAAATTCGAAGACCTACTAAATATATAGGCTTTAGCTCTTTACAGAAATCATCAGGATAGCAATCCTATGGCACTAGATGCCAATACATTACACATTATTTGTACGAAGTCAGGTTTTTAGGCGAGATACTACCCTACAATAATATTTTTATTGTATTAAATTGAAATTCGCACCATAGAAAAATCAATTACGGGGTATATTTCGACATATATCGGGGTTAACATATTATATCAATAGAACCTTAAGTCAAATGATGTATATGAGAAGTCAGATATACAGTACACAGTACAACACTAACTTACATAGATGTGACTTAACTTTCATAAATAAGATGTAAAAATAATATGACAATTTGAAAATTCGTACTGCACACAAATAACTATCACTGAAAGTACAGTACATGTACACTATTTAAATAACTATAGTATAGCAATAATGTCAATTAAAAGACGAGAGTAAATATGATAAATTATTATAGTAAAAGGAGACTGTTAACATATAACAAAAATACATACATATATCTGCAACATAGCTATTTATTATAGTTGTAAAGTACTGTATTACGCAGTATTATACAGTACAGCAGTATTCCAACCATTATATCTGTGGCTTGTTTTCGACTTCCACATTCGACTATTAGATGCAACTCTTAAGGGCTTATGAAGGCTTAATGAGTCTTTTGTCATAACGCGAATGGTTGTATCTCGAGCTATACCTGCATTACGATGATTTGCATTGCAATGATTTTTCCTGCAGTTTTAGTTGGCATTGAGGAAATTTCAGAATTACATTTATAGATAGTAGAGATCATTATTTAACTTATTAATACATTTTTTTTAATACTTGGGGTGAATTTTGGTGACAGGAAAGCCAAGCACTGCGACCCGAAAGATCTATTGTGCCAACCCAGGAAAAAGAGGACAGACGGAGAGAAAGACTGAGAAAGTATGGTGGGGGACTCGCAGGAGAAACGGGAGAACCCCGAGAAAACCATCCCAGCGTAGATCATCCACCATCACGAAACCCGCATGTGAACCAAACCTCGGACTCAGAGGTGAGAGGCCACTGTCTTGCGACAACGCCAACCGCGCGGCTTATTAATACATACTATTTATTTATCAATATCGTTTCAATGATTTTTTTTATTCAAAGACAAGCATTACACTGAACGAAGAAAAGTATAGATTTGATGACCGATTCGACACTCACCCGCCGTATCTCAATACTCAGAGGGTGACTTACGACAAGGATCAACGCTAACCTATTAGCTTCTTAGGCAAGTGGCTTATTATTATATTTACCAGATGATTGTTCATTCACAAACAATATTTATTGACTAGAAATTTATATTATTACTGCAAATAAGCAACATAACAGTAATTTCCTGCAAAGAAGTAACTGTTTTCTCCATACTCCTTTTTCATTATTTAATTCTCGTTCCGCTACGTTACCTTCAATGTTCTTTGAATAATTCTGTTCAAGTATGATATTTTATGTATTTTAGGGCAAAGTCTATTTCAAAATTTCTCTAGACCATTGTTAGTTAAATGCCTAACCACATCATCGCTATTTGCCTTATTGATATTGATTTATCTTAGTCAAACAGTTTAATTATACTATGTGTTGTTGAGATGACGTAGCAGAAAGAAAGCGTAAGCATCCTTCATATCCTGTGTCGAAAGCACTTTCTCTGTGCTTTCTTTGGAAAATAATTTTAATTTCCCCTGAAACTAGAAATAATTTCTTCAATAAAACGTCCGCGACAGGAATTGGACTCGTAATCCCTTCTGACCTGAAGTCATACGTTTTATCTATTATGCCAGAGAAACTGCATTTAAATTATTGTTAAAAATCTCTTATCACTCCCTCTATGTGTGTGACGAAATGAGAGAAGAGCCAGGGAAAAAAAGTAACTCACTTTTTTTTGCTGACTACAAGCGCAAGATAGACGAGCATTAGATGCAGCAGCTCCCCCTCAGCGACGAGCTGAAGATTCGTTAGAGATTTTTCTCGACATGAATGAAGAAATTAAGAATAATATTTAAACATAGAAAAAAACTTCTATTTAAATTACTCTATCTCAACTAAAAACCGACACATTGTTCTCCCCTCATTGTTGACGGACGTCTAAACTACTTTTTTATTAATGACTTAACGGTGATCTTAATAATAAAAAGTCTGAGCAGACTTATAAGTTAATAATAATATTGTAAGTAGTACACATTAACATTGCTAATATTGAAAAGTTTCTTTTATTTTTAGGCTGACGAAAATAAAGGCTGATGATATGACTGACGATAATCTGATCGAAACATTACAAGACAACAACAAAAAAATTAAAACCTACTTTGTTCAAAATTGTACAAAATTTTAAGGGATGAAATTTAATGAAAGTAGGTTTTATGTTTTTTCAAGAACAAAAAAATGAAAATCTATTTTCATTAAATGTCATCCCTTAAAATTTAGTATTCATTTTTTTTTCAAAAAGTGAAAACGACACTAACAAGAAGGCTAGATTAGAATATTAGCTGAATAGTATAAGTTTTCTCTTTTTTTCAAAAAAAAAATAATTAAATCCGCATTAATTACTTGAGTTAAAATAGATAATTATCGGAAACAATCAATTTTTAATATATTAAAGCTCGGGAAAACATTAATAGAATCAGTTTGTGGATTAATATCCCTTTTTAAGACACGGAAATTCTTTATGTCGTTCCTAATGATTTTCTATGGATTTTTTGTCACCATAACGCAATAATTTCTTTCAATAACCCAACTCTAAAGTACGCCAAATATAAAAGTTAGATGTTTTTTAGTCTAATCCTATGTATACTAAATTTCAAGAAGATCTATTTAGTGTTTCAAACGTTATTAGGAGAAAACACATTCAAACTGAGACTGACTGATTTGTTGAGTCTCAGTTTGCTCAAAAGTAAGCTAAAAATGAATATTTAGAAAATGTTGTAAGGAATATTTAGAAGAATTCTGTACGCCGACAAGAATTTTTGTAATTTATCTTTTAATAGATCTTTAAGACATTTATTTCTCAAATAGTTGTGATTAAGGTTTGTCTATGTGATTAAAAAGTAACAGCGAATAAAATGATGGAAGGCTAAAAAAAGCACCTTTATTGATTACTAGTTAATCCTAAGTACTTAGGATCCTTAAAATCTCAAAGCTTTGGGGGGAAAAAGGCAATAATTTCATAAAAAAAAATCTTAGTCTGTTTAGATCTTTTACAACTAAAGAAGATCGTTTTTATATATAAATGCAAACACATACCAGGGTGTATCAAAACTCTTCGTACGAATTTTGACGGAAAAAACGGAAATCCATGACGAATCTTTTTTTTGTCTATGAATTGTATGTCCTCTGATGGCAAACTTCCTTCCTGAAGAGCGCTATATTTTGGGTTGTAAGTGGCTAGAGAAGAGATATGAACATCAAGACAAACCTAAATCAATGATTACAATGTGAACCAAATATTTATTCAAATAAGGTCCTCAAATTGTGTAAGCATTAGCAATACATGACATGTCGAAGATTCCCCACATTTCGCGAACAGTTGCAGTGCGACAGCGATTCTTCCGAAAAAGTCTTCATGTGAGTCTCGTTCACGAGATTCTTCATATGCCTCCAAAAGAACAAAATCGATAAATATTAAATCGGGAGATCTGGATTGCCAGACGTGCATTAAGATAAAACCAGACATCATTGCTGAAGTCTGATAGGGTCCCATAGTACTGAAACTGTATTCGTCTGCATCTTCCACCAGTTCCGGCAAGAAATATCCGATACGGATGCCCATTAAGTCTGAAAGAGCTTATGATAGAAGATATGGTCCAATCAGTTTGCCATGGATTGATGATCAACTGTTTTAATGACCATGCACCCTTCTGGCATGGGGATTTCAGTGCACCCAAACGTCAGAATTGTGCCTCATCTGAGAAGACCACATGAGCCGGAAAATCTGGCTGCATCGTTGTGTGCTGCAGAAACCATAATAAATTCCAGGAGTAGAAGGTAATTCCGAGGTAGCAGTGCATAGACTTTTTAACGATTAAATAAATGTAAGTGGTCCTCCAGCATCAGCTCGGTTGCTTATGCCTGAATTGTTCTCAATCCGTTATAGGATCGCTTGCATGCCGTAACTATGCATGGTTCACTCTCGACTAGTGCAGTGTTCCAGTTATTCGTGTCACGTGTTGTTTTAGGGGCGCTCGCCATCTAACGCATCCCTAAGCAAACCACGACTACGGGACAAGGGGGGGAGAGGTGTGTAAGGTGGGAAATGAGGTGTTTGGACGGAAAAAGGGGGGGATGTGCCGTGGAAAGCCAGCCTAGAGACAGTGGCCCGCGCCTTTCAGAT
>JAFIDM010107149.1:611-11615 GCA_023159025.1 Thereuonema tuberculata | reverse complement strand
CATTCAGTTCCAAGTCTAATTCAACTTTTTGATTCAAATCATCTAACATAATCCTTTTCTCTTTTAACTTTTCAATCAAATCTTTGGCCAGTTCGGCGTTTTTCGTCTCAAACACCGTCTTCAATTCGCCTTCCATTTTCGTTAGCATTGCTCTAACAGAACCACGCTTCATAATAACCTTCGATGCCATTCCTCCTCAGCACTGCCGGTAATTACACAGAAAGAATAAACAACTTACGTTTGTATCAGTCCACGATGCGACGTAACACACGAACGCAAAGAAAAAGGCTTAACGACGAACCATCGAACGCAATACGACGGCAGCCCTTTCCTCCCGGGTTTCGGCACCATTTAAAGAATCTTATTGACTAGATCCCTCGGAGAGTGCTCTTTGAGAATATTAGCGTCAAGGAAAAATAACTATAACTACGCAAAAAGTTAAAACTGTTTAAGAAAAAGGAACACACATGAACTTTATCTCCAGCTTAATCTTAAAACGAAAAATCTACAACAATTGCAACCTCGTGTCTCGTTGCCTCGTATCTTAACAATTCAAAGCTAACAATAATACTTTTTCACAAACAATAACAACGTTTGCAGCACCCGTCACCAAATTTAATTCTACTCCGTATAACTCGTCACCCTCAAAAATGGCCAAAAGCATCTTTCTTCTCCATTTTGTATGCCATCGTGTTGTCTTTTCAGCCCCACCCTTTCACTTTAAGAAAGCCAAGCTTTTACGGGGAATTTTCGACCATGCCTGTCACTTCATTCCTTTCCCACCTATTCGGAGGATTTGGGTTCTTGGAATCTTGCTGCTAATCGTTCAAATCACACTTCTCGCTGCTTCTCTGTCGAGTGTAGATGTTTTTCTTGACCGCTCCTGAGTGTGACTTCATTTCATAGCGAGTAAGCCCCGCTATAAGGGATATTTTTTCTCTTGCAATTTCGTGGTTCGATTATGTTTTTAATACGCCAGGGAAACGAAAACTCACCTCGTTAAAGAAAAAAAAAACTTAATTGCACTTTTTGAAAAATCAAATGTTTCGAAAACAGCTTTTGCCAAAGAACACCATATTCCCAGGACTACATGAAGCGATATTCTTTCATCGAAAACAAGTAATTGAAGAAGCTAACTGCAAAGACAAAGAAAGAGAATGAGGACATAGAAGTTTGACGGGATCGAGAAGGATTGAGTTCGATGGCTAAAACATGACAGATCGCAAAATGTGCCGATTTCTGCCGTGATTCTCAAAGAAAAAGCCATGGAAATTGCTAAGGAGTTGAACATTGAAACCTTTCAGCCAACCATTGCTGCCGCCGAAATCTTGAAAGACAGACATTGCCTTTCTTTAAAAACAATGAAAATGAGATAATTAAAAAAAGTTTTTTTTTTGTTTTGTTTTTATTTTCCACTCATTATTTTGCATGAATTGATTTCTGAAAAACTTGTCTTTCTCACCGAATTCAACAGCAATTCATAAAATGCTGTATTTCAGTGTTGGATTTTTTTTTTTTTTGGGGGGGGGGGGGCTTCAAAAATTCCCGCTCCGCCTAAGTCGTCACTCAGCTTAGTCGTCAAAAATGTTTGGTCACTTGAGTGATGACTTAACGAGGTTTTACTGTATAACTACTGTCTTTCACAACAAATGAGACTAAGGGATTTATTGCATTATTTTTGAGCTTTTGTCTTCAACTTCTTACCACTGGAAAAACTACTGGAACCAGATTTATGAGCCGAAATGGCCTTTATCGGTTTTCTGTCATTTTGTATGCCAGCCCTTCATGCCTTTTTCTGAATTCTTCTGGATGTACCTTCTTAAAGAGAGGAACTTGTTGCCTGTTCAGCAACCGCATTGTATCCAGGAAGATTTGTCATTGTGAAAGTTATAGCTGCTATTACAGTCTCTGACGAAATCATAAAGTTAATCTTGTAAGATGAGTTTTTTTTTCAAAAATTATTTTCCATCCTAACATGCCGTTTAGGAAAGAACCTTCATGATGAAGAAAACCATAACCTTTTATTGAATATTTTATCGTCGTCATATATTTTTTTCTTTTTCTACATAAGTGAAAAAGAATACAATAATGATATATTATCTTCATCATCATCATCTTCATATCAGTTTCTTTATAACTCTCCATTTGATCGCGTCCTCGTCAATTGTCCTCCAATTGCTAACGTACAGTTTTCTGACGTCCTCCATGACTTCATCAAACCATTTCAGTTTGGATCTGTCTACTTTCCTTTTGGAAAGTGTGAATCCAATAAATTGCATAGCTGCATTGCTAAGTTTCCTGCCCAACAATATTGTAGAGCTCGTCCTTGTGGCTTCTTTTCCAGCAGTTTGCTTCCTTGACAACATCTATGATTCTTCTCAAAATGTTTCTTTCAAAACTATTGAGTTTATGCTCATTAGTCTTGCTCATAACCCAAGCTTTTGAGCCACTTTGACAAAACCGGCAATTATTAATGATTTGCAGATTCCTATTTTTGTTTGCCAAATCAGATGCTTGGATTGTAGAATTTTATATAGTCTATAATACCTTCTAATTCGTTGCAGTAATTCTCCTCTTGACTGCCGCTGATGTTTTATTCTTTATGCCCAAGTATTTTAAACTCCTCCTGTAACTCAAAATGGTAACCGGGATTCCGGTCCGTCTTTCTGGTTCTTTCTTCCTTGTTAGTTACTATCATAAACCTAATTTTGCCTTGATAAATCTTCGAGCTCAAGGGGATTGCAACTTTTTTCAATATTTTTATTTTATTTAAAATACAAGAAATTACCGTCCTGCTAGGTTCTACTTCTAGATCCTGTGTGCAGGTGCGGAAGTTACATAATAATTACATTAATACAAAATCAAATTAAATTAAATTAACTGTTCAACTTTATCTTCGACTTTCTCTATGTCGATTACGGATAGATTGGCCGCCTTTCACAAACCATCTTTCAATAATATATTCTTCATTCCAATCTTCCATGTAGTATAATTCTTGCCATTAAATAGCATCATGGTAGAGTTTGAAATTCCTCCTTCAGCCATTGAGCTAAACCACTGGAAACTACCTCTCATCTGCACAACTCAAATATTACTGATAATTGCTTAATGGTTTACTGATCTCTATTCTCCCTCTCCAATCACCTTTAAACATTTAAATTGCTGACGTAAGCACTAAGTTAGGTTATTTAACTTTTCTTATTAATAAACTTAAATACATTTTAAGCTTTTGGAAAAATAATAATTATATTAATTTATTTTGTATAAATAAAATAAAATCTCTTACATTAACAATAAAATATTATTAAACATCTTCCACTATACCAGAAATAAGTGTTAAAACACTACATTTATTTAAAAAAAACAGCAAATTTTCGAGGAGAAAATAAAACGCCTCCTCTTTTTCAAGTCTTTTTACAAATAAGAATATTAATATTAAGTCACGAGATTTTGAACTTACAATATCCGTGAATATCATATAAATAATACAAAATTATTACAATATATTATTAAGTTACGAGATTTTGAACTTACAATATCCCGTGAATATCATATAAACAATACAATATTAATACAATATTAAGGAATATAGTCTTCTACTTCACAATAATCCTCGAGTGTGAATCAAAACTCATAGTATCCATGTTCCGATGCACGTTCCTTAATCGTTCTTTTCGTTTCTCCAAGGGAAAATAAATTTCAGTTCAGACATTCCAATTTATATATTATATCCATTTCATATCTTTTCTCATTACTATTCAATTTTTTTCACAAAATATTCTGTAATTTATTATAATATTCAAAACTTAAGTTTATTCCAAATTTCATACATATTTCTTTCTGAAAAACGGCAATTGGCTCAGTTTTTTTTTCATTATTTCTTAATACAAAGTAAAATTAAGTGCAGTTAGTATTTCAATGGAAAAAATCTTCTCTTCAATGGAATCAGGAAAAGTTCTTTAAATATAGAAATCTTCGTTCTACGTCTGTGAACACACCCTTCCGTTGCTTGATGTAGTCTTCACTTCTGAAGTTATGGATTCGCACAGGTTACTAATCCTCTGTCACTGGAAATAGTTCCGCACAATAACTTTAAAGTTGCACAATAAGTTCACTATTATTAATCTATGAGCACTATTAATTCTGAAAGATAGTTTATCTTTCGATAATTAAATAATTACTAAAATTAATCTTTCGATAAATCACTTAAAAGAATCTACTTAATTCTTTCTTTCGTAATGAACACTTAACTTCGTTGCACTAATTTAAGTTAACGTAAGTGTTTACTTAACACTTGATTAATAACTATTTGTCGTTAATCCAAATTTCGTATTATCTTTAATTAATATTGTTTAATTAATGTTCTGTATTCACAGTTCTTTACACCGGATATTCTTCTTATACTTTCACTACAGGTGATTCACTGACTTCAGGTTGTATCCTTCTTGACACAGTTCAAATTTGTCGCTCGCTGACTTCGTTGAATATCTTGAATGAACGCTCCGCTCCGCATTGCACTATCTCAACCAATCGTAGGCTCTCAATGTCGGACTTGAATCGGCTGATTCAATTTTTTGTCTTCTTCATAATAATAATTTACGCTGACAATTAACGTATTGTTCCATGCTTATTTCACTTATCTTCTTCTGATAGCAGTAATTCTTTATATCCTTATCTTGCTTCAATCCACAAATGTCTTCTTGTCACAATGGCCGGTCGTTTGCTTTGCCTCTTATTGACGTCATCTTGCTTTGCGTCAAGGCCCCCTCTACAACTGTTGTAGAGGGGGTTCCAGAGAGGGTTTTGGCTTTGCGTTGACGGATGCTAACATTCTCGTTATGGTTTACTGCTACTGCATATTGCGTCTGTGGAGAGCTGCTCAGAACGTCTTAACTGCTGTGCGAGGAGAGAGACTGGAGTGGAGTCGAGGCTGAATCGAGATTCCTTCGTGTTTTATTGCGTATTTTCGCTGACTTTATTAAATATTCATGACTGGAAATATTTTACTATTTAATTTATTTTATTTATGTTTGAAGCCAAATCGCTGAAATGGCTGAAGCCAAACAAAGGAAATAAAGACAAACATCCATGCCTGGGATTCGAGCACGGAATCACTCTTATTAACTAAGTTGTAAATTTAAAAAGATGAATGGCTAGCAATGTTCTTCTTACATCGAGAATTACTTAGAACCTTTCCTAGCAATTGTTAATATCAATAAAAATGTATTAGAAATATGGTATAACATTCATTGAAGAAAAGAAAGATATAACGTTTTTTTTGTTTTTCTTTAAGTATAGTTTCGAAATAAACATGTGTTTCCGTCCCCACTTTATTCCTTTTCTATGATTATAATAAATCAAGAACTATACACTCTAGGAAGCTGACATTTTAGAAGTATTGCTTTTTACAAGAACTATTTCCAATGACATTAATATAAATTCCAATTAATAACTTTTGAAATCCTTCCACTAAACGCCGTTAAGACGCAATACTTGAGCTATATCCATAAATATATTTCTTAGAAACTGAAATTGTAATGACACATAAATATTACAAAATCTGATCCATTGATTTCCTTAGTAAAGGGAAACATTCAAGACAAATACTACTAGTACGAATATCTGAAATGCTTTTATTAACATGATAAATGAACGAAATTTAGAAAGATCTGCTTCACATTTTCTTTCACTGATCATTGTTTTTGAAGTTGACTTTTTAATTACAAGCTTCGTATACATTTTTCCTGACCTTCGTGTAAATAATAAAAAAATCATTATTTTTGATCCGTGAGTTGAACGGAGATAGAAATTGGTTTCGATTTTTTTATCAAGTGAATCAATATTATTTACACCCCCCAATACTCCCACTATCAATCTTCAATACAATCTTAATTCATCTTCTAAAACTTGTACTTGCTACGAAACACTGTCAATGCCTTCTTCCTCCGTCTCGTTCAGTTTAACGTTTTGTGTTGCTTTTTGAATTGATAACATTATATTGATAAACATATTGATACCATATTCCAAACAATTGTGCTTGTTTAAATTCTCTTTTTCTAATAAAAGAAAATACTAAGTTCTGTTATTTCAATAATTACCTTTATTGATATTTATTGGTTAATTGTATTTATTGATATTTATTGATAATGTTTGGATAATTCTAATCATATTAATTTTACTCATATTTTTGTTTAGGAAATTACTTTGAAGCAGAAGTTGCTGTATTTATAAACTCCTATAATCCATTAATAACATTTTACGTAATGCATAGGCTTGACTTTCTTTCCAAAATGCGATGCAAACCATCATCACTTCGTACAAAGAGAATTAATGTTCTGTCCGGTAAAAGGAAGTCTAACGAATTATTCCACTGTAATATAAACTGTACTCGGAAAACAGCATTGAAAAAAACTTTGACTGAGAAACAAAGCGCTCATTTCCATCGAGAAATCGCTATTTGTGTTCTCACAGCATATCTTGCTATCAGCGCTTATCAGGTAATAAATTAGTATTGTTACTAAGTGTTGTTAGTATTGTTACTAAGTGTTGTTAGTATTGTTCATAAGTGTTGTTATTATTGTTACTAAGATTTCTGATATTTCAAGAAAATTTTCTCCAAGCTAAAGTAAGTATTAGCGCTAAAGTAACAAAGATTTTTAAAAACATTCAAATAATTTAAAGAATTGATTTAGAGTAACCACTTTTTATCTTTATTTAAGTTCTAAACATTTTCAATACAAATATCCTAACAATCAATAAATTAAAAACAAAACGCAGTTAATATAGATTCATTATAAACACAAAAAGTTTTAATCCTACTGAAAATACGAAAGCTCTAATGATCTTATTGGTTTATTCTAATTATAAATCGTGTGTTGTTTCATTTGTTGATGTTTAATTTGATTTATACTTTCTTTTGAATAGACTTTCGATAACGTTCAGAAAAATAAAGAACGTTCAGAAAATTAGCCAAGTCCACTAAAAAAAAAAAAAAATTTCTGTGCTTTATTTATGACTTACAAGATATAGCAATATCATAGCTGAATAAGTTTGATAAACCCTAAGAATAATTTGTAATTTTTAACTAGTTTTAAAAGTGATTAGCAAAATAGATCAATAAATTCTATCAATAAATAGATATTTGAGCTGTAGATATTGTTGTAACCATGTTCTGACTTAGAAAAGAAAGTCGAAACTCTCCTAAAACTCTTTATTTAAATAAGGAGAAATGTAAAATGTTAAGGCAGGGTCGATTTTTTTTCGTCCTAGTAACGTTTGAAACATTGTAAGTTTTGACTAAAAATACATTCTTTTTGTTCCTCTATTGATTCAAAGCCTCATGTTACTATGTTATTTATAGGAGATTTCCATTCAAATTGACCGTGGCTTTCTATCAACCAATACGCCACGCCATATTTCTAACAACCAATATTAACCAGTGGCTTAACTAACACTATTCACTGTTATATTTCAACTGTTAGAAATCTCAACAGATTTGCATATGTTTTTTCTAGAAGACCAGCCTATATTTTATATGGCAAGATTAATATATCAAATCATCAGCATTTTTTTAATGTCCACTACTACATTAGTTGTTTAATAAATCACTTAATAGATTTGGATTTTTTTTAAATAGAAAAAGGAAAGATGTGAAAAGACACTCTGGCAAAAATTCTTCTTTAAAAACTAATTTTATTGATCCACATTACAGTAACCTAATGCATTTTATGATAATACATTAGGAAAATTGAAAACAGATATCGATTGTATTTCAGGATAAATGTTCTTCTTGTAGGTCTTGTAAGCTTCACTTCAGATTGACATTAGCTTAAATAAAAGAAATCAAATAGAATTTATCAGAACAATAGAAATGAAATATCAGTTTAACAAGATTTCTCTACTTAAATGGAAAATTAAGAATAATTTAATAGTTAACTGTAAATGATTTTTAATATTTTTAAATTATTTTTTATAATTCAAAAGAATAAATAAATGAGACAGAATATAAAAATATCTAATCTTTCATCGGTGAGAGTATGGGACGGCCGTTTCATCCTTTCTGAAGACACGCCCCTTAGAAATGTTCAGATAGTTTCATTAAAGGACTTAAGGGGCTAAGGGTGCTTAGCCGTTCAAGGGCCACGGTTCTACGGACAGAGTATTGGTTGGATTCAACTTTGGTTCTTTTTGTATTCAAATTGTTTTGAGCCTGATGAGTCCACTGGTCAGGATTTGAAACTGCTTTTTGATTTGCTTTTTTTAATTGTGTTTTTTCTTTTGGAAAGAGGCCGCTGTCTGGTGCCCGAGTGTTTTTTCTTACAAGAGTCCAGAAAAACTCTCACCAATGAAAGCTCAGATATTTTTATGCTCTGATTATTTTCTTTATTCTTTTATATCATTTTTGTGGCACGTTCAGCGTTTTATTTTTTATAATTCTTTAATAAGTATACTTTAATTTAAAACTTTTTACTTTTATTTAAATATACATTTAGGATTATATCATAAATTTAAATTGAACTTTATATTAAAAGAAAGTAAAAATTTTGAAATCGGATGATTTGTTCCACTTTTAATTGTTTAATGTAAACGCAGTTCAATTGAAATGCTTTTGTTTAAAAAAAATGGGAATTCCACAACATAAGAGCTATTATCAGCCTTTAATTGTTAGAATTTGGATTACTTTTCCTTATTTTAATTTTGTAATTTCTTAAAAAGCCATTTTTTATTGTTATAATATCATATGTGGGTATGTGTTTTAGGTGTTGGACTGTGGACTGGAAGAGAACTGTAATAATACTAAATGACTTTCTTTTTCTTTCTTTAAAATATGTGAAATTTAAATTGAATTTAGGTTGACATGTGTTCATGGCATTTTGTTTCTCATATGTAATTTGAAAAGTTTTAGTTTCTTCGATTTGTGAATTACTATTTTATAATTGAAAGATAGAATTTATTAGCTTTATTGTTTATATGTCGTTGAGTCACATGTCTTCTCTTTTTATTTATTATGAAAAATCAAGTTCTACTAATTGATTATATGTTTTCTTTTGTTTTTTTAGTTGATCTGTTGATAGCAATTGTTTTTACCTTGTGGAACGTTAGCATTTACATCCGCAACATTTTCTCCTTGGACGTGAACTACTCCAAGAATAATAAGCATCAGACAGAATACAAAAAGACAACGCATCTTTCACTGCTATATTGATTTTCCTGTAAATAAAAATAGGAAACATGAACAATTTAAGTGAAAGTAAACATTTCAAAATCTTATTTGGCTACATCTTACTTAATAAAGATACTGATAGGATTATTAGGAATATGACTTCAATGAAATAAAAGATTTAAAACTTTTTTTTATATATTAAAAATTCAGGCTCTCTCTCGACATAATTATCTTTCATTATTTAATATAAAAAGAAAACTAGAATTTTTTAATTACAAGCATAAATACTTTCTAATCTGAATTAAAGTAAAAATTATGGAGTTAAATGTTTTCAAAAATTTAATGTAAAAATTCGTTCTTAAGTTTTGGTCACACTTCATTTCAAAGGCTGAATTTTGGTGCAATATTATTTAGGCTGAAACGAACCATAGACAAATACTATCAAAAATCAATTTGTTATTTAACTTAAATAAGATCAAAATACTCTTCTTTCAATAAAGTGGGTTTCATCAATTTTTTTTAGAAATGGAAAACATTTATTGTTAATCTTCACCACTAAAGGAATGTAAAATACAAACGATTTTCGTTTCATTTAGGATTTTAAACAAGAGAAAGCAGTAATTTTTACAACTTTACGTCCGTTAACAAAGTTACTGCTTAATCAAAAATGACATGTGAATATTATTGAAGTTAAAAGTAAAATTTGATAAATTCCGCTAAAGGTCCTATAGAAATCTTTAATCTATATGTATTTAAAAAGCTGATCAAAAAATTAAGATATAATATTAACTTTTACTTATTCACATTCACTTTCACTGTTCTAGTGATTTTCCTGTAAATAAAAATAGGAAACAACAATATAAAGTAAAAAATTAAGGTTTATTATGTTTTCAAAAATTCACAGTGAAAATTTATTCTTAAATTTTCACTCCAAATTTTTGAAAACACAATAAACCTTAATTTTTGGGCTAATTCGAACCAGAGACAAATGCTATCAAACAGAAGATGTTAACGTGTTGATTAATGCAATTAAATGTGATTAAAATATTGATTATTAAATATAGTGGATTTCATTAATTTTGCCTAGTAATGGAAAAAGTTTACTGTTGATATTCATGGTTTTTTGTTTCATTTATGATTTAAAAAAAAAGAAGAAAGGATCAATATTTTTATAACTGTACGTCCTTTAAGGAATTGGAAACATAATCGAAATTGACTTCGGAAGATTACAAAGCTGAAAGTAAAATTTAGGAAATTCAGTTTTAGTGCCCCCAGAAAAATTTTTTAATCTATATGTAATTACAAAAATGATCAAAAGATAAAGATATAATATAAGCATATGCTTAAAAAGATTGTTATCCATTTCGATGATTCAAAAAAAAAAAATTACTAAGAATTTTCCATATTTGTAAATACATTTATTTAGGGGAAGGTGATGTACCTTTGACCGATTGGACCTCTGACCACCTTGCTAGTTTTGCCATCTATCAGCATACTTTAAAAGCTTTTCTGCTTAATGTGTAATATTCCCACTATTTGCGACTAGCAGTTAGATCTTTGACTTGCAAGGAGTGAAAAATATTTTTCCAATTCCATCACCGAAAAGTAAATATTTTGCAAGTGCATGTTTCTTTAATAACATTGTTTGTTTTCTTTTGATTGTTACTTTAACAATAATGAGCAATACATATATGCCTACAACATTACTTAATAATATGTAAATGTTTTTACTTACAGTCGTTTTAGCATTATGTAAGATGGAAATTTAAATATTTTTTGCCAAATTTTTATTTTTTGTAGATTTGTATTCGGTAAATAACTTACCTGATGAATTTTCTGAT